>JASANF010000960.1:0-158902 GCA_030248245.1 Trissonchulus sp. WLG1_4
AGCCTGCGAAAACCTTCCTCGAGTTTCTATGAGAACGTGTCTTAAATGTATTTAACATGCAAGCTTAGTAAACATAGTTAACTGTGAATAAAAAGCAGCCAAGGCGTTTTTTGGCTTATAAATTTGGTCATGCTCATGCTCATCGCGACTTTGGAGCTCTCCGCTATTTTGGCCGGCGTCCCCTGACCTCTCATGCATGGGGGTCGGGTCAGCCCTTCCCCACTAATATTGCCTCAAAATAAGCAGTTCACCTCGGACAGATGCAGAGTAAAAAATAGATAACCTGTATAACGATTTTTTCATTGAGCTGCAAAGGCCTGGCAGTAAAGACGTAAGCATTGGTGTACTCGGACTCGAGTCGTGACGCGATGCAGACGCGACCGCCCTGGGTCTCCAAACTGACGTTGCGTCCGTGGACGGAGTGCAGGTCAAGGGGCCGGAAGGTGACGCGGGCATAGTGACGCAGACTGGACGTGCTGACGTGGCGGGTGGAGACCGGGGGGGCGGACGAGGGCGAGGGCGGGGTGGGGGGCACTGGCACTGCCGGGGAGGGGACACTGGCGGGGGACTGCAGACGAAGGCGTTGGCTAAGTTCCTCCAGGAGGGGGTCAGGGGACTGCGGGGGCGGCAGGTCGGGCCGGGGCGGGATTACGGGCAACGCTGGCTGGCTGGAGGACTGGCGACGCAGCGAGGGAACCTCAGTCGGATCTGCAACACACGCACACATATATACACTTAGCCTGCCAAAAGTCCTGACCTTGCTGAACTAGTGACCTGCTGCGTGCTTTGTTCTCATACACGTGTGAGGGAGGGTAGGGAGCCCAAACAATCCAAAAGCCGAAGCTGGGGGAAGGTGCCGAAAATTTGGGCAAAATTTAGTAGAAACAACACTTTAGGGAAAACTTTACAAAATTTTGCAAAATTTAGGGTATTTTGGTCGATCAGGAGAGGGGAGGGTCCCCAAATCTTAGCCAGGAAAGCCCCCCCCCCCACATTTTAACCCCGATACTATAATCTACAATAATAGTCTACAATAATTACATCCAAGAGCAAGCTAGCCTACCGAGAAACTCTAGAGCAGTGGAATTGCCATAGATGTCCAGCAGGACGTAGAGCGGCAGGGCGGTGTTGAGTCCGCTGAGGAAGAGGCCCTTCTGGACGCCGTTGACGCCGTAGAACACGTCCCCGTTGGGCCGAACGTAGAAGTGGAGCAGGTTGTTGGTGTGGCAGTAGCGCTCGGCCAGGGCCTTGGCCCAGTTGCCCGGTTTGTTGGTCAGGTCTGGGCAGGCGTACTTGGGCAGCGTCCCCGCTGACGACAGCTCCCACGGGTTGCAGTTGGTGAAGCCGAAGCGCAGCACGCCGGACCAGCTCGTGGCCACCCAAAACAAAGAACACACGGTTAACACGGGGGTATATTCTGCGGGAGTCCTGTACCGAATCTCCGAACCCAGTCAGACAAATATGCATGCATATTATAACGCCTTAGCTAAAAAATTAATCATCATGGCTAGAACACGGTGTTTTCTCATAAAAATTAGCGATTTGTGTATTGGCCAGAATTCAAGTAAAAAACTTTCCAATTTGACAGAAATGCCCATATTTATGAGCCCATTTTATGGAAGTTTAATCGAAATTGTACTTTGGCTGTACTTTTGCTTGCCCTGGTACCAAAATCCAAAATCTTAGGGGTCCACCCCCCCCCCCACCCGCCCTGTGTTAAACTGTGAGTCAACACACCATCACAGCACTGCCCTCGTCACTGTCAACCCCTTCCCCCCCATCTGCACTACAGCAACCTAGACGTCCCATGGTCAGTGACCTCAGTGAACTTGATGCAAACGACTTCGTCCAGGGCGACGGGTCGGTCGCTGAAGGCCAGTCCCTTGCAGAAGGATTCCACCCGGCGGGCGATGCGTCGGTTGTGGAACAGCTTCACGTTCTCCCCGTGCACGGCGTGGAACAGCAGCGGCGGTCGACCCCCCTCCATCGCGGGCCACTGGTTCCCGCTGTCCCTAGACGAGCTCCTGGCTAAACCCCCCAGTCCGGCCAAGTCCAACGATGATTCGTCTAAAAACATAAACAAGTGCTCACACAGCATTTCTACTAGAATATTGAATAACATGGTACCTATATGTCACACGCATACATGGGCGTGGGGGAGGGTTTGGGGGGGGTTTACCCCCCCCCCCCCCCCTCCAGAAGGCATCTTCACCCCCCCCCCCCCAGACAGGTGCTTCACCCCCCCCCCAGAACGCTTTGAAGGTGGCTCACGAAGCAAAAATCGGTGGCTCACGAAGCGAAATTGGTGGCTCACGAAGCGAAAATGGGCGGAAAAGTTGCTCCGCACCCCACCCCCCCCCCCCGGCGGCTCACCCCCCCCCCCCCAGAAATCGGTAGCTGCCCACGCATGGTCACACGTGTGGTTAAATCGCATACAAATTCCCAAAATAAATTTATTTCTTCTTCTTCTTCTATATATTTCGCCAAAAAATGCTAGGCTTGAAGTTATAGTGGTGTGGGAAAAAACCCTACGCGTTTTGCGGGGAAAAAACCCTAGTGCTTCCTGGCCGAACCTTTAGACATAGGCCCTTTTTGAGTATGCAGGTGGAAAGCGCATCCCAAACTGACTTACCACACCAATTTTTGTACAGTTCTGAGGCCTGTAGCATTTTTTACGAAATATCAAAATTTCGCATGTTGAAAAATTTCAAAGTGACAAAATTTTCCAAATTTTTGACTTGTCATAATTTTCACAAAAACACTTTTGGCGAACACAGTTTGCATTTTTCAAGAGAGTTACCTTTCCTCTATACTTCTAAAGCTCAAAAACAGTGAAAAACATTGTGGTTTACCTGTGACTGTTCAAAGTTTGTGCGGGAAAAACCCTATTGCGGGGAAAAAACCCCTATTTTGTTTGGTGGCAATTTTTGGCTAAACTCACCCATTGTTGCTACAAAAGTTAATTCATCTGGGCTAAAACTTGCGTGGACTTCATTGAAACCGTTTATTCGGCCGCAAAACGTCGTTTTTTGTCGTTTTGGCCCATACCCCGACACCCCTTACGAAACCTGTTATGGTGATGTTTCACCAAAATTTGGCAATTTTTGCAACATTTAGGTTTTAGCTGCTGTGTATAAATTAAATCCAAGAATGATAGACGCGGGCGGTGTTTTTCCACCGTTTCTAACGTAATAAGCGCAAAAATCTGTTTTTATGCTTTTAAATACGGAAAAAATGCATATTTGGCCAGAAGTCATTTCTGCCAAAAATGTCGATTTTTGAAGAATCATCGTGAGTCACATGGGTGTCGGAGAAACGGGTTTTTTAGCCCATACTGCAGCCTAAGAGTTGTAGAACATGATGAAATTGTGTTTATACTCACTGCTAATAAAACAACCAGAAAAAGTGATAGGGTTTTTCCCCCGCATTAGGGTTTTTTTCCCGCATAGGGTTTTTTCCCGGAGGTTTCGAGTCTCATTACTCAGAAACGTGAGTAGTTTGAATCCATTTTATCAGTGCAACAGTTATGCGAAAGATGGCCGTTATAACAGCCGCGAGCATTAATGGATCCGATTTGTGTGGAGCACAGGACGACCCGAAAAGTTGAAAATAGGGTTTTTTCCCGCACCACTATAGACATCAGTTTCATATTAATACTGCACAATTTAATATACTCAAGCTAGATACTAATAGTTACTAATATGAACATGAATATGCACTAGTGAGTGCTTTTACTTGGAGAGACTTTCGACATATATAGGCTGGTGCGGATATGTGAGTTAGCGTAGATCTACAGAATAGCCTAGCCTCCAATTCTGCTGCCACAAATATCAATAGGGATGTCGCGGATGTGACTGTTTTGACATCCGCGGATGCGGATGCGAATGCGGATGTTGACTTCTGACATCCGCGCGGATGCGGATGCGGATCTTTTTAGAATACGTTCTAAACAAGTTATAAGCCGAATTTTTGAAAAATGTTTCACCAAAAAATACATAATATACTAAAAATAGCAAGTATGAATGCAAGAATGCAAGTACTAATGAATGAGACTTAGATAAAACAGTTTGTATCGAAGTTGTGCATTCATTATACATATCTTCTAAGCCATGCGCAGCCATCAACAGTTTGGTTAAAACGCTATTGGTTAACTTTATGCCAACTCAAAGGCTATCAGCGTGACCCTCTGGCAACGTGATGCTTTTTGTTTTGGTTGGTGTATAATCACTATACGTATTCTGTCTATTCTTTTTAATCTACGAAAGCATGCAAGTTAAAAACTGATATTGTTGTGACAATTTACAAGTTTGTAGACTAGTCTCTCTCAAACATGCAAATGCAAAAATTAGTTCGAATATGCCCGCAATATCAAATATTCGTGAAGCCTACTTTAGAAAAGAGCGATTTGCAACCAACAATGAGGTGAAAAAGCCTAGACTAAAGTTTCATCCACCGTTGTAAGAGCAAAAAATATTCGTATATACATGCAAAAAATCAAAATTGTCGTCTGATTTTTTACATTTTTAGTAAATTTTGCCGAATCTGCAACATCCGCACATCCGCATTAAATTTTTGCGGATGCGTATGTCAAAAAGTTGCGGATCATCCGCGGATGCGGATGCGGATATCCGCGACATCCCTAAATATCAACACACAAATTTATATATTACTCTCTCTCTACGCACTTCTGAGAGATCCAGCCGCATTAGCGTTTCCCATCCTTCAACTGGGACTGCATTTTGACGTGTCTGACTCTGAAACATAAATTATATATAAAATTACATAACAAGGGTTGGTTGTTTCATCTAATCTAATATAATCGCTAATCAGTGTGTATATACAGGAAGCGACGGACTCTCCAGAATCCACTCTCTCCCCGAAATTATACAAAGTGGCGTAACCGGGGGGGAGGGGGACATCGCCCCCTTCGCGATGTTAGCCCCCTTTTCTTTTTGGTCCCACTACACGTCACTGCACTGAAATTTCAAAACTTTCTTTCGAGAGGCTCTTGCCCCTAATTCATCCCTACTAGATGTGGATTACTTTTATCTGCTAATTGCTATGGTGTGTAAATGCTAAATAAAGGAAGTAAAGTATATTGTTCACAATTATTATTGATACATTTAGCGCAGAAAGCTCTGACAAACCAAAGCGAACGTATCAAGCGCGAACGCATCATTTGATGCTAAACTGTATCAAGTTTGTGCAAGAGGAGCTCCATCCAATTTGCAAGTACATATTGCTTCTTTCTGTGATTGGGCTACCAACTGGCAACTTTCTTTTGCAAGCGACAAGTGTCAGTCTTTACATTTGGGTTCTAATAATCCAAAACAATTGTACTATTTAAATGGAACTGCTCTATCGCAAACTGGTCAAATCAAAGATTTGGGGATACTGATTCAAGATAATTTAAAATTTTCGTCTCAATGCTCTGCAATTGCTAAAAAAGCCACGATTCAGTTAAAGATAATTAAACGAAATATAGTCACAAAAGATCCACAAATTCTAACTGGCCTGTTTAAAACTTCTGTGTTACCGGTATTGGAGTATGGAAGTGAATTATGGAACCCAATGTTTCTGGGTCAAATAGAAAAGCTTGAGAAAGTGCAAAGAGCCTTTACGCGCATGGTACCTTTCCGTGGTGCAGGTTCGGCGGGGGGGGGGGGGGAAATTCAAACGCATATTTTTTCAATGTAAAAACACGTTTTTATAGGTTTTCGGACGCGCTGAGTTCATTTTTAGCACTTTCCAAGCAAAAAAACGTAGATTTACTGCTTTTCGAAAAAATTCAAAATTTGTCGAAAATCATCATTTTTTGACATTCAGGGGCTAATATTTTCGAAACTTTTCACCGATACAGTCGTAATATCAGTCTGAAGTTTAATCATCATAACGTAACTTATAATAATATATTTAATTCAGCTTTGTTTCCAAAATATTCTGCTCATTTATACCAAAAAATGTTAATTTTTTAAACTTATTTAATAGGCGAACTATGCATCGTTAAACTGAGCTCACATATCAATTGTTATTGTTTCTTTTTGCATAGACAATAAATTAACTACATTTTCCGACACAAAATAGCATTTTTAGTTAAAAGGAGCAATTTTTAATAATGAAGAATACCATAAAATACGAATTCAAAACGTCACTGCTGCTCAGCATCACGCTGGCGCTGACAGCCAATTTCGGTTCAAAAGCGCAGCTTTGTTTATGATTCCACAGTAGCAAATATCCTTTTATTTGATGCAAGCAACTAAGACTAAGCCTTTCCTAACCCAAATACTAAGCCTGAGCCTAAGCACTAAGCCTCAGCCTAAGCCTAAGCACTAAGCCTCAGCCTAAGCCTAAGCACTAAGCCTAAGCCTAAGCCTAAGCCTCAGCACTAAGCCTAAGCCTAAGGCCTAAATTTAAGAAAAAACCTACTAAGAAACATCAGGAATAACTTTACCGCACTAAAAAACCCCAACTAGCTTCATATTTTGAAAAACTTTGTGGTTATAGCCCGGAATTCGTACTAAACCTTACGTGCGCTGTAACGCTTCAATCAGCCTGATCCTGGTAGCTTCAGAAAAAGTTTTGTAACTTTTCAAAGCCTGAACCGATTTGCAAAATTTTTTCAGCATTTAGTAGCTTAGAAGTTGATCTTTCAATAGTAACAGCAGGTTTTCATTTGATTCAGTATTTTTAACTAAATCCAATTTTGCGCAAAAAATTTCATGTAAAGTTTAATTTTTTGACAAAGTTTGATTTCCAGCTAAAGCTTACATCCTACAAACTTCTAACCTAGCCTATTCGAAAGAGCGTTCAATTTTGACCCCCCCTAGGTTTGGGGCTTGGCTGACGATGGGGGTTCTATATTTTTATTAAAAGATGGGGTAGGAAGCGATTTATGGGCAAAAATAATTTCCCCCCCCCCGCCGAGCCTTGACCCCTTTCCGTACTGGTATGCCATACAACGAACGTTGTAAAGTATTGGAACTGCATAGCTTAGAAAAACGACGGTTGATAAAGGATTCAGTGATGGCTTATGAAATAATTAATAACCTCACAGTCCTAAAAGTAGATGATCTTTTCGGGTTAAATGCAGTTGGGGGGGGAAAAATAGTGGACCTATTTTTTTTAGTAGAGCACCTTGGGGGAAGCATTTTTGCTTCAAGAACCCCTATTTCATTTTTTGGATTTTCTGAGATACGACCCCCCGAAATCTGAACCCTCAGTTAGGGACGTTTTCGCAATTTTTTTCTGAAGCTCTTGTTTTTCCTGTTCTAATCGTGTCTAAATGGTGTCAGATTATTGTTTACAATTTTTTAGAATCAAAACAAAGGCTCTTTCACCGGGTTCCTGCCGAAAAATTAACCAAATTCGCCAGAAACGTCCAATTTTTGACCAAATTCAAACTTGGCCTTAATTTAGGCTTGGGCTTAGGCTTAGGCTTAGGGCTTAGGCTTAGTATGGGGCTTAGGCTTAGGCTTAGTATCAGGCTTAGGCTTAGGCTTAGGTTCAGGCTTAGGCTCAGGCTTAGGCAATAAAAAATCGAAATTTTCAGAAAAAATCCTGCCAGCTTAGGCTAGAGAATCCTGCCAACTAAGCCTAGACGATGCCTTAAAACGTCATAACGCACTCAAAACTATCCAAAAACAAAGATAATAGCCATTTTTGGCTTCGAACTTTGGCCTACGTTCACTTCCAAAAACACTGAAAATGCAATTTTCAAGGGGTCATAGCTCAGAAAATCCAAATTTGTGGATAGGGGTTCTATTACAAAAAATGCTTCCCTCAAGGTGCTCTACTCAAAAAAATAGGTCCACTATTTCCCCCCCCCCCCCCCAACTGCACTTGATCCATTTTTTCCATATAATAAGAAACCCCAAAAAAGACCATATCCTGAACGCTTTTCAACACTATGGCGAAAACATTTCTTCTCTTTGAGAGTCACAAATGCTCGGAATAATCTCCCCGACTATGTTGTAGCTGCTAAAACAGTAAACGTGTTTGTTTCTAGACTAAAAAATGTCCTATGACCAGCTGACTTTGTCACTCTGACGTATCTTGCTGAATTAATAAGGTTTTTGGTCTAATTTGTACTCTTCTTGCTAATTTGTAGTGAATTGAAATAAATAATTACAAGTGTGTTATAACGATCCACGACTATTATCCTGAATAAATTTTGTTGTTGTTTGTTGTTGTTGTATATAAGTGAATCATGCATATTCTCGTTTTCCAACCACTGAGGACGGAGCTGAGTTTTGAGTGGTTTTTAAATCATTTTCAGTCTCCCTTCAAGATAAAACTGAACTTCGCCAGTTTAGCGTAAATAGACAAAAGACTGCTGTCTACGTTCTATACTCTAACACGGAACTGAACTAAGTCAAAAACTGCTAAATCTGGGGTTTTTTTGGCCAGAACGTTAGCATTAGCCAATACTTTTTTGGTCGTTTACGGCTGCGCCAATTTCCTTTAATAATTTGCCAACGAAATTTTTGACATATCATTTACAATGTTGTTCGAAAATAAAGCCAGTTTTACATTGAGCTTACTCAACTCACTGCTGCTCAACAGCAGCAAAAAGCTGGAGCCTTTTTCCGTTATTTCCAGCTATTTGTAACTGCTCCAGTAGCTGAAAAAAGCTGGATCTGCAGCGTTGTTGTGGCAATGGATCAGCTGGTCAGACTGAAGCGGGGGGGGAGAAATTATTTTCGATTCCAATTCGCTTCCTACCCCATCTTTTAATAAAAATATGAAACCCCCATCGTCAGCCATGCCCCCAATCTGATCTCTAGCCCCCAAAATAGCTGTCGCCCCTTTTAATAAAAATCTGAAGTGAAATTATTGGTGTTAAAACCCTTAGGGGTCGAATAAGTCGTAAAAACGGCATTTTTTCGACTAATGATCCGGAGTCCCCCTATATCCCCCAAACCTAGGGGGGGTCAAAATTGAACGCTCTTTCGAATAGGCTAGGTTAGAAGTTTGTAGGATGCAAGCTTTAGCTGGAAATCAAACTTTGTCAAAAAATTAAACTTTACATGAAATTTTTTGCGCAAAACTGGATTTAGGCAAAAATACTCAATCAAATTAAAACCTGTCGCTACCATTGGAAGAGCAACTTCTAAGCTACTAAATGCTGAAAAAATTTTGTAAATCGGTTCAGGCTTTGAAAAGTTACAAAACTTTTTCTGAAGCTACCCGAGCCAGGCAGCCAGGCTGATTGAAGCGTTACAGCACAGGTAAGGTACAGTGCAAATTTCGATCCATAGCTGGGAATTTTTTTTTAAATATGGAGCTGATAGGTGTACTTTAGTGCAGCAAATTTATTTTTGATGCTTATTAGCAGGTTTTCCCATAAAATTAGGCCTCAGGCTTAGGCTTAGGCTTAGTGCTTAGGCTTAGTGCTTAGTGCTTAGGTTAGGCTTAGGCTTAGTGCTTAGGCTGAGGCTTAGTGCTTAGGCTCAGGCTTAGTAGGTGGGTCAGAAAAGGCTTAGTCTTAGTTGTTTGCATCAAATCAAAGGACACTTGCTACTGTGGAATCATAAATAAAGCTGCACTTTTAAACCGAAACTGACTGTCAGTCCCAGCTTGCTGCTGAGCATCAGTGACGTTTGTAAATCGTATTTATGGTATTCGCTTTCAGTTAAAATCGCTACTTATGCCTAATGATGCTTAATTTTATATGAAAATGTAATTAATTTATTGTATATGCGAAAAGAATGTGAAAATTTTGATATGCAAGCTCAATTTAACTATGCTCTTTTCAGTTGGCAAAATTACTATTTTTAGTATAAATGAGCTAAATATGTTGCTAAGAGAGCTGTATTAAATATATTATTATGTGTTATTTTATGACAATCAAGCTTCAGGCTGATATTACGACTGAATTGGTCATAATTTTCGACGATTAGCCCTAATATGTCGAAAAACGATGATTTTTGACAAAAATTGAATTTTTTCGTATAGGTATAAATCAACGTTTTTTCGCTTGGAAAGTGCTAAAAATGAACTCAGCGTATGCGCAAACCTATAAAAACGTGTTTTCACGGTGAAAAAATGTCAGTTTGAATTTCTCCCCCCCCGCCTCAGTTGCGCCGGATCAGCTAGTCTATAGTGATCGCCATACTTATCGGCTTTTATCCAACTGCTGTAGCTTTTTTCACCATAATTTTAGCTTTTTTCGGCTGCTGAGCTCTGAGCATGTATACAAACGGTCAATCTGCGGCGGGAAACGGTCACTCTTCGGCGGGGGAGAAGGTGTTCATTGGAGTCGATTGGTGTGTATATATAACTCAAAATGGAAAAATTTTGGAAAAAATCCAAAATCTGAAATTGTGAATTTTTTGTGAATATTTTTCTAATATGACCAAACTAGAAAAAAGTGCGCAAAAAATCAAAGTAAAAATAAATTATGTATTTTCCTTTTTGATAAATAGACAAACATAGTTGAAGCAAACGTCTGTCAAATCAAGCCATTCGCACAGAAAAATAAAAACATACAGCAAGCCAAGCAATATTTCAATTAAAAACCAAGGTTTTTCGCCAAAGGGCACAGATTCCAAATCGCATGTTTTGAGTTGAGACATAAAATTTTGACACAATATATAAGAATAATCAAAGAAACTGCCTAACTTTATTTCTTTAATAAATGGTCTTTGAAGCGAGATACTTGTTGTTAAAGTTGCATGAAAAGTTAAAAATCGTTATAACTAAAAATTTAAAACGAAATTCACAAAACAAAAAATTTAGCATCCCAGAAGTTTGAAAACCTTTCAAACGAGCTATAAATTGTCCAAATTGATAGAGTTTGAATTGAGTTATGTGTGCCCTGTGAATAGGGTATTTGCAAGTCACGTGACAGACACAAAAAATGAATTGAGTCAAATCCTTTTGCAAAAGTGCTCAATTTGATACCGCGCACCTTGCTAACTTCCAATATAACCATGAAAGTAAGAATTTACGATTTTTGAAGTACGTGCAAATTCTCGGAGCGCCACCTCAAGGGGGTAGTGCCGCGAAAGCAGTTTTGCTCATATAGGTTGCAAAAAAAATCTTTTTGCTTTGAACTTGTACGTTCACTGAGAAACTAGTCCAATGCTATACTGTGTCAAATAGTTACTGCCAGACACTAGACTACCAATATCTACCAATATCTTGAACCAATCACCGATTGTAAGCCAGACATCACACAATAAGGACATGAAAATTCAAAAAATTAAGCCAGATATCAGATTGGCCAGCTGGTGAAGTACACATAACGTGTCGACGCACAGTCTTTTGCCACAAATAAGAAAAAAGAAAAATGAAGGTTCGTTTTTCTTTTGATTTTGAAATAAGCGTCTAAATTTTTCACAATTTATCATTATTGCTGTGAGTACTTCACTGTTTACGCACAGTTTCACAGTTCAAACAGGTATTACTCCACAACCACTCAAGCAATTCGCACTAAAATTTGTGTGCATAAACTACAACATATGTCCTTTTAGTCTATGTAAACAAACTAAACAAATAAATTGATAATTGTGACGAAAAAATCGAATGTGAATAGGTTTTTAAAACGTCATTTTTCCGACTTTGCGACCTCACTGCTAACTGTGTACTGCACCAAATTTAATAAAACTTGACTAAAATACTTGCCTTAGCATATATTTTCAAAACATATTAAAAACGATGTCTTATCTTTTTCTAAAAATGTTTTACAGTTACGCAAAATCTACTGCTTTCGCGACACTACCCCCTTAAGTTATTTTTACAGCAAAATTTTGGAAGTACAAATTAGTGGGGCTGTCACCATTCATAATCGGAAACTGACAGCTCCACAGTCCAGAATGGGGGGTACCCCGACAGGTTTTGGACCGGGGTTCAATTTGTGGGGGGGTAGGGGTATCCCCCACGTTTTGACCACTAGGGTCTGATTTATGGGGGGCACCCTGCCAAGTTTTGGACCGGGGTCGGGTTTGTGGGGGGTACCCCCGCCAAGTGTTGGACCGGGGTCCAATCTGTGAAGGGGGTAGGTACTACGATCCGATTTGTGGCCTGTTTTTGAAGATAATGATCGCAGGTTGTAATTCTGACCCATGCCGGGAATTAGTCAAGTGTCATACTCTTCTTATCATGCACTCTTGCTTTAATTTAAATTAACTTTGCCTTAGGCCCAGCCTTGGCCGCAGAATAAGACTTTTACGGAGTTTCTAGTTCGTCTGTAGGCTAAAAAAATGAAGGTTAAAGTTCAATAAAAATTTCAGTTTTGATTGTCAAATTTCTACAGTACTGTGCAAAAAAAGTTCTTTCTCTTTGTTCGTCGGCGTACGACGAGCTTCATCCGTCGCAAATAATGACCGTAAAGTGACGTACAAAATTTTTTCAAAAAGTGCTCCAAAGCACATTTGCAATGTAAAAAGTGAAATATTGAAATTTTTTTGTTCCTCACTTTTCGCGAAGGTTGAAGCTCATTGTACGCTGACGAACAGGTAACTTTTCTACGCACAGTACTATAAGCCTGGGACCTAGTTCATAGTAGGGCAAAAAAGTTAAACTTTAACTTTAACTAAAATTAAAAAAGTTAGGGGTCTTACTTTAACTTTAACTTTAACTTCAAAAAAGTTAAGGGTCTTACTTTAACTTTAACTTAATTTAAATTCAAGCACTCATACTTTAACTTTAACTTAAATTCCGCCAATTTCTTAACTTTAACTTAAATTATAACTTTTATTCAAAATTTTGAATTTATACTTTTTTATAACTTTTTTATTTACGGTAAGATAATTTAAGAAATATTTTAATTGATGTTTTAATTAACCAAAATTGTTGTCAAATTTAATTTTTTTCCTCCGACGCTGTAAACAACCGTAATTTTTGGTCGTGGTACCTATTTTTACTGGAGGCCGCTCAGCTTAACGCATTCACAACATATCGTAAGTGGCTCATATGATTGTATTGTTGAAGTAGTGTAGTGGTAAACCTTCTAGAGAATAAACTCTGCAACTGCATAGTGTAAAAGTAGCAGCCACAGCGAATATAATTAACACGCGAAGTTGACTATTGAGTTGTCAAAAATTTGTGATTATAAGAACTTTTGTTTGGTAATGTTTTTAAACTCAATACACATGCTAATCACTTGATCGTCTAGTCTGATGTCTGTTTTGTACTTTCCTTCTACATAGTTATAAGTAAGCATCGCTACCCATCGAATTAGCGTTGTCGAGTGGTCAAAAGTGCTAGTCCACAAGTTATAGATACTTCGAGGGTTCGACCCACATACATAATGTGCTCAGTTTTTTGCTAAAAATTTACGCAACTTTTGTCAGCAAAAACTGTTGTGATCTTAGATTTTCTTGTCAAGATATGCGATTGCGTGATTGAATTGATTCCAAACTTGCCTATAACTGTAAGGCTTGATGTCACCACTTGATCTTATGTTGGGCAAAGGCGTACCCCGGGGGGAAGGTTCTAATTCTCCCCCCCCCCCCAAAATTTTTTCCCAGTGATTTTTTACACTAGGGTCCCCCCTCTAATTTTTATGGTCCGCAAAAAAAATTTTTTGGGAGTGGGTAAAACCCAGCCACCCTGCCAGCCTCGGCCCCAGCCCCAGCCCCAGCCACCCTTGGGTAAAACCCAGCCACCCCACCAGCCACCCCAAACATTGGATAATAAAGGCAGAGAAATATGGGATACCCGAAATATGCTGGTGAATCACATGAAAAAAGCTGTGATGACCAGATTCGCGACAAGTAACACAGTAGAAAAGTCGAAAAAAGGAAAAAAAATGTGGTGACTCAGAACGAATGATAGACTATGATAATAAATATTACAGCGGAAAAGATAAAATAGACTTTTAAAGACTTTTTGAGATTTTTCAGTGTGGTAAAAATGCACAAAATATCTGAAAAGAGAAATCTAAGATCGATGAATCCACTGCAGATTTTTTCTGCTCTATTTTTTATTTTTTTAAATATTTTTTTGTTCTTTTTGTTGCTGGTTTTCACACGTTTCAGTTGCTGAAAAAATTATTTCCAAAATTTAATGTAGTAAATTTTTAGGCTATTATATTTGAAGGCTTCAAAGCATACACATAACAGGGTCAAAATTTCGGGGGCCTCTTTTCGATAGAATACTTGAATATTTTTAACTGTTCGAAAATATTTTTAGAATTTCGACTGTTTTTATCAGCATCACGCAATTTTCTACTTTTCCTAATCTACCAATTTTCGGCTAAACTGCCCATTTTAATTTTTCCTGTCATTCAACAATACATTGCACATTTCTATGCCTTTTTATCATACAATAATGTATGATAAAATAATACAACAATGTAATATATTATTTAGGGTGGCTGGTGGGGTGGCTGGGTTTTACCCAAGGGTGGCTGGGGCTGGGGCCGGGGCCGGGGCTGGCAGGGTGGCTGGGTTTTACCCACTCCCAATTTTTTTGGATACATTTCCAACTGACCAACTTCGGCCTAAAAATAAAAAATTTCTCCCAATTTTTTCTGGGGGCTGCCCCCCCCCCCCCAGACCCCTGCGACTATGTGGCTTATTATTCCTTGCTAGCTTTCATCAAAGCCTGGCCATGTATTCACAAGTACATTATGCTGCATTTAAATGTCTATATACACGAGTATATTATGCTACATTCACTTGAGTAATACACTGTCTGAATGTCTGATGTGACGTTACCATCTTTTGTTTTAATTTTCTGTCGGAAAAAATTTCTGATACGTCTCATGTCTCCAGCAGTTCAGCTGACCAAATTCGGTCTAAAAAATTGAAAAATCGCCTAATTTTTTTTCTGGGAGCCAGCAGGGGGCTGCGCCCCCAGACCCTTGCAACTTTGTGTTTAACGGATCTGTCGTTTGTCTGGCGTTTTATAAGTTTTAAAATCGCTTGAAAGTGCATTTTAACTCATTACGAAAAATCAAATTCATTCCCCCTAGAAATGTTTTCTGGGTTTGCCACTGATGTTGGAAGTGTATGATGATCCAAGATGGTTCTTTCTAGACATTAACAAACAGCTGATTCGTAGTCAGGTGCTTCACATTACCCCTGTCAAAAGTAGATAATAGGAAGAGTGTGATACACGTTTGTGGCCTAGAAGCGTTTACATGCTGCGACCATTATCTTCCCAACAAGCACAATTTTCATGCAAACTTTTTGAGTGAATTTATGCTTTTGCCACATACGAACTTCTACAAATTTTAGTACTGCCGCCAACAAATTCCTGAACACATACAATTATTCCCCAACAGTTACCCCAACCGTATACCCTTAAATATGGAGGAGACCCCACGTTTCGGCAGGGGCGGACCGTGAGTCGTGACCTCCAAAAAGGGGGGATACGGCATACACTTATTCTACCTTATTTGACTTTTTTACTAGATTTACGAATTGCGTTATGACTGGTGCTCGGACATCGGCTATGCTGTTTTCGAAGAATTACGTCTTGAAAACAGTGGCTTACCCAGAAAAAAATTGGGGTGATGACTTCTCGAATTTTCGTAATGAGTTAAACTGTACTTTTTAGCAATTTTAATACTTTCGCGTTTGATTAGAGTTAACAAACAAAAGATCAGTAACCTACAAAGCTGCAGGGGTCTGGGGGCGGCAGCCTCCAGAAAAAATTGAGGGAAGTTTTGATTTTCAGGCTAAATTTGGTCAATTGGAGACGTATCGAATCTTTTTTCCGGCCAGACTATGAAAACAAAAGGGGTGACTCAATTTCAGTCAGAAAAAAGTTCGGGGGAATTATCCCGATTCCCACTCCCCCATGCCGTGAGTACGCCCTTGGTTTGCTTTGCCCATAACGATAACCCATTTAACATTTTCATGCCGGGACTTTCCCTGACTAGGCAGCCGGACTCTGACACGCTCTAGTTTTTTGGCCATTGCTCGAGTACGTACATCGTAGGAAAATCGCGAAACCACCATTCGATAGAGAAACGAATGGTGAACAAAACATGATTAAGCGATTAGGGGTCTAAGACGCACCGTTTTTTAGTTATAAGCGCTCAAATTTGAGAATTTGTAAAAATTTGCACCATCGCGAGCAGCCTCCGGAGAAAAGATTTTAATTTTGAGGCCGAATTTTATCACTCTCCGGCTATTTTTGGTAAGCGGCTCCGAAAAATTTTCCTTTGCTCCGGGCAAAAGAGAGGATATATCCCATCCCCCATATCCCCTCCCCACCACCGTTCGCCCTTGAAATCCGGGCTTTATTTTTGTCACCATGAACCCAATTGACACCCACGGAATACAGTAACCACTGGGGTCATTTTTTTAAAAACAATTTATTAGAAATTTTCATCCAGCTTGGAAACTTTTTAAGCCTGTTTTCCGGTCAAGTCTGGAAACTTCCGGAAAACTACCTCTAGTAGTTTGCGGAAGTTCCCAAAAAGTTTTATGGCATTCCCAACTCTCGGCTCACCCATTAATGTGTATTCACTAAAGTTACGCAGTGTGGTTATGGTATAAAGCTGAAAAATCTATTTATCTGTCTAAAACGACTCTCTATAACTTTAACTAAAAAAGTTTTGGATCTTAATCTAACTTTATTTAAAAAAGTTAGGGGTATTACTTTAACTTTAACTTTTAAAAGAGTTAGTGGTCATACTTTAACTTTAACTTTAACGAAAACGGAGATCAAACTTTAACTTTAACTTTGAAAAAAGTTAGTGGTCTAACTTTAACTTTAACTTTAACTAAAACTAGGCCTTTTGCCTAACTTTAACTTTAACTTTAACTGAAATGAATATGGGTTGACTTTTTTGCCCTAGTTCATAGTAGTGCGGAACTGTCCGTGGTTGTCCGTGTCCGAGCCCGTGTCCGTGTCCGGAAGGTTGTCCTTAACATTGGTCCGTCAGCAGCATTCTACCTAAAAACGCTTTGTCTGCTTGCGCAGATTCATACTGCTACTAACAGTCTACGGACAATGCGTATGCATGTGAAATAACACCAAATTTTGCTGTGCAGCAGACGAGTGTGTGAACGCAAGTGTAAAAAAACAAAACAAAGCTGTTCAGCTGAAATTACGACAAATTTCACATTATTTTTCTATGCGCTGAGGACTTTTATGTGCACGCACGTTCACGTTACTATAAAGGCTACAATCTGGCGCCTGTCGCTCAACATTACAAGTCTTACAATTGTAACAATTGTGAAATTTTACAAGCGTTACAATTGTTACAATTGTAAGTTTTCGCAAGAGCTACAATTGTTACAATTGTAACAATTGTAAGATCGTCCTTGGAATGTGCATATAAAAATTCACTTGTGAAATATTTTGGGATTACAATTATTACAATTGTAACAATTTTAAGTGAAAAATATCAAATTTAATTCAATTTTTGCTTACAATTGTTACAATTGTAACAATTGTGAAATTTTTGGGTTGCGCAGCTACAATTGTTACAATTGTAACAATTGTAAGTCTCTTGGTGTATAAAATGTGCATGATCGAAGCTACAATTGTTACAATTGTGAAATTTCACAAATGTTTGTGAAAATTTACAAATGTTTGTGATAACTGAGAGGCAAAAAATCTGGATTTACAAATGTTTCTGCGCAACCCGATTTAGAACATTTGTTGGAAATAGAACGAAATTTCAAAATTTTTCACAATTGTTACAATTGTAACAATTGTGAAATTTCACAAGCGTTTGAACAGCTTGGCATATAAAATATGCATGAAAATGATTACAATTGTTACAATTGTAACAATTGTGAAATTTCACAATTGTTACAATTGTAAGTCTTTGCGCAACCGAATACCACATACAATTGTTACAATTGTAACAATTGTAGGTTTTAGCAATCGGGCCCTGATTGGTTATTTTCTTACGGACACGAACAAAAGTTGAACTGAATTCGACTTGACATACGGACATCCGGACAGCCCTTACAAACACTAATGGACAAGTTTTTACGGACATCCGGACAACTGTGAATCAAACTACTCCTACGGACACGGACATGGGCTCGAACACGGACAGCCCCTACGGACGACTAAGAACCGGGCTTTTGCCCAAGCCTAAAGAACTGATTCACAAGGTGCGTTTTTGCCGCTGCGATTTTGACGCAAAACACAAGACGCAGGGTGTCGCACACAAAACGCAGCGTCTGAACAAACGTTGCGTCTCGCATACTATTTTGCTGCGTCTTTACTGTTTTAAAAATATGAGAAACAGCTTTGCTAATATTGTTGAAACAATACATCCGCAGCATCAAAACGCACTGAAATCGCAGGCCAAATTGCAGTCTGGCGTTTTAAACGCTGCGGAAAAATCAAGACGCACGCATTCCGCATTGAAATTACTGCGTCTGTTTAGACAGTGCGTTTTGCCGCAGCGGCAAAAACGCTGCGGCAAAATCGCAGTAAAATCGCGGCGTGTGAATCGGCCTTTAGGATGAGCCTGAGTCTAAATCTACGTTTCAGAAACAATGAGCCAATCAATGAGGGGAAGTGATAAACATAGTTTGTGTTCTCCGGAACTAGAAATGGTTATGTCCTCCGCACCTTTTTAACAAATCCGTCCACCTCTTCGCTACTGGCCTACTAGGGTCTGTTGCACAAACGCAATCATAAGTAATTAAGTGCAATAGGTTCATACCTATTTCCGCCTTTGAGTTGCACAAAGCAATATGTTCATAATCGACAAGCTGCGCAGCATTAGTTCAATAAGTTGTTTGTCATAAGCGCATAAGCTCGCATTGCACAAAGTGCATATGGCCTGGCGAGCCTATTGCAAAACACTTGTAAATATTCGTTATTTTGCAATAGGCTGAGGTACTACCTATTAAGGTGGTAGTTACGTTTTCGAAGTTTTTGCAATAATTCAAAAGTTACTTGATCGAACATAATCAAACTTGGCACGGACATTGCGAATGTAAATAGCAATATTTCAGCTAATTTTAACATTGATTCAAACTTTTACGGCTAATTTATAGCTAAAAAACTGTATTTTTTGAGGACTTACAAAATTGTATGCAAATTTTTACGGCTCTTACACTACTCATAAAAGCCAATCAAAAAAGGTCTAACCCAATTTATTTTAAGAATATTTTCAGCTAAAATATGACATATTTCTGTTAGTCGTTCTAGGCGACCCGTAACTTTGAAGTTTTTTTACCTCAATTCTGACTTCTCATGCCAATATCACAAAATACCAATAACCACTTTGCACAATAATTTACATGTACATAGTCCCTTATGCATCTATTATACCTGCAAAATTTGGTTAGTATTTGTCACAGCAGCCACGAGCATTGGCAGTGTTAATAATCCCCTCAAAAATTTCAAATTTTCTTCAAACTCAGGAAATGACATTTTTTACGCATGTGTCTGCCATTTTTCAGCGGTCAAGGACAAACTGTGTTTAGTGTAATACTAAATGACCCCAAGGAGGCCCTATTTAACTGAATTAAAATTTTTTTAAAAATCCGTCATTTCTGAGCACAATGAGTGATTTCAGTTGAAGTAACCAATGCCCTGTTCCGTTCATAAGAATGCGAAGACAGCTTATTTGACAGTAGCCAAATAAATTTGACCTATACCTTTTTCGAATTGAGTAAAAAGGTTGATTATTTTTTTAGTTACAGCCTACCAAAGTCATAAAAACTGCCGTTTCTTGACTTTTTGGAAAAATTTAAGGCAAACTTTTGCTCACTGTAAAAGCTGCTAAATTATTACGTTTAGTTAAGCATACCAGCAGTTTTGTAACATATCAACGTGCCTTTGGTATAAATTGCGTAATTGTATGCGGAATTTTTTTACCACAATGAAGAAATAACGAAATACGGGGAAAAATGCATAAAATTGAGCTGATGAGCTTCACCAAAATAGTTGGCGTGAACACTATGAGTAACACCGACTCTTGAAAAATTGTAATTTTGTAAAAATAAGTTGATTAATAATATGCAAAAGACCGCTTGTAAATTGACTTAGTAAATGCTACAAAATAGAACATTGAAAAAAGCTGCGAAAACGTAACTACCACCTTAACTCAACTGTTTTAAACTTATACACAATGTCTAGAAAATTTTTTGTACTTTTGAATTGGAATTAATATGTGCTGCTAAGAACACCCAAAAAATATTGCAATTTGGTTCAGAATTTGTCAAGATTTTTGAATTTCAAATTGTCCTATCAAAAGTAAAAAAAAAGCCTCAAGTCAAAACAAAGTCAAAGCCTCAAAGTAAAAATAAGTAAAAAAATGAAGTATTCATAAGTTGATGGTAATTGGTATTAAGTATTAACATCATAAAGCTCATCCATTTTTTGTTGAATTGTTGCATAAAATTAATGCTGAAAAAGTTATTGCAAAAAGTTTCAAAACGAAACACACACGCATTCTTAAGACACACATGTAAAATTGGTGACCGGCCGCGTAAGCCGCCAGCCGGCCAGGCCGACTGTGGTCAGCTGGCCGGCCGGTAAAAGCCGGCCGGCCGGATCGGCCGCCGCGTCGGAATATTAGAACGAAACCAATCCTAATCCAAATCCAAATCCAAATCCAGAGTATAATTTTGACATAACTGCCAGCCTGCCAGCCTGCCAAATTGCTACGTTTTGTCAGTCGGTCGAATCTAGCTGGCCGGTCGGTGTTTTGACCGGCCGGCGACTATTGGGCCGGCCGGCCGAATTTCCGGCCGGTCACAAACACTATGTACTCAAAAATACCAAACTCAAATATGAAATAAAACAGCCGCAGACTAGGCCTAACCCAGGTCTAGAATTTTTATTAGAAACCACGCAAAACAAAACGCTCGCTAGACTATCGTTTAGGAAAACTGCTTTCGTGAATAGTAAATTTCCAAAACGCACGCTTGTAGAACGAATTCGTAATGAATTTCGCAATCGTTCTACACGCTAAAAATCGGCAACACATGATTTTCTTTTAGACTAGCCTAAGACTAGGTCTTGCAAAACTAGGTCCAGACCTAGTCTAAGGCTAAGAACTAGTCTTAGCAAAACTGCTTTCGTGAATACCACCTTATGTATTCTCTGCCTGCGTATTCTCTGCCTGCGTATTCTCTGCCTGCATGCAGTGTGCAAATTTTTGTAGCCGAATTTGAGCCCACTAAGCCTGACATAAGGTTAAAAAATTATATAGGCACTAAGTCATCATTGCGCAATTGCAAGATTTGACAGAGCCTTTTACATGTCTCTTCATTAACACTGTGGTTGTGCAGTGGGGTACCCAGAAAAAAATGTCGGGGGCAATGAGTGCAATTTTTTGTAATGGATTAAAATGCACTTTGTAGCAATATCAACACTCACGAAACATCTTACAATACAACCGCAAGATTACTAAACTACGAAGTTGCAGGGGTCTGGGGCGGCAGCCCCCAGAAAAAATCGACGATTTTTTTCAATTTAGACTGAATTTGGTTAACTGGTGACGTATCAAAAATTTTTTCTCACAAATTTTAAAACAAAAAGTGACAATGTCACATTAGACAGTGTACTGCACAAGTAAATGTATTTTAGTCACTAAATGATAGATTATTGGAAGTAAGATACAAATTTTGGTTTATTCTAAGTTAAGTCTAATAGTTCTGGTTCCGTAAATTTATGATCTCGTCTATTATTCGTATGTGATTCTAGAATTTTGTGCAATTTTTGAATTTGTATCTACTTTTTAGAACATAAAACATTATAGAATTATTTGAATTAAAGCACTATTAAATTAAAATTAAAGCACTGAGAAATGTATAATTCTAGAGGCTGCAACATACGAGGCTTCCAAAAAGTGGGGTAAAAAATACCCTCGGATTGCATACTCGTCTCCATTACGGCCCCTGTACCCGTACGGTATTATGTCAGTGGCAATACGCATAAGCAAAAGTGATAGCATACAGGGCGGCCAAAAAGGTGGGCTCAGAAAAATGCCCTTGGGCTCGCTTCCCTGATTCTGTTACCACTTCTGCACCCGTATTTAAAAAAAGAGGTATGAGACCATTTATAAATTAGACACAGTTACTCCTCTGTGTTAATTGCATAAACATGTAAATTCTTGAAAAGATACTCAAATTTTATGTCGAGTTATTGTGGTTAATTCAGTTAGTTTAATCTCTTTAATCCGACTTTGCAACAGCCCCTACAGTACTGGCGTAATAAAGTTCTGTGAACGGCCCTACAACGGAGTAGTCAGCAGAAGCGAGATATACAATAATCACCAGATATACAGATACTAGTAGTGTTTTTTCGTAATCAGTTCAATCAATCAATTAAAGCACAAAGTTTCTAATTGTGAATTGCCTGATTACAATTGGTGCCGATCACCGGGAAACCAGCTTTCAAAAACCGATGTCTCGAAATCGCGCCGAACCTCTGTTGAGGACAATAATCGACAGCCTCATGGTAACGATTTTTCTCAACTTATCCTGATTATGAAGCAACAGATAGCCCAACAACAGGCTTTTATGGAACAACAGCGCGAACAGTTTGAACTGCAACGTCGCGAGGATCAGGAACGGTTCCTGACCCTCATCGGTCAGCGCTCAAGTTCTAGTGCTTCCGAACTTGACCGGTCAAATATTACGGTTTCCCTACCTTATCTTTGGTCATTTTCCGGGGATGATGATAAGGACTGTTGTGGGTTTGATGACTGGGTACGGCAAGTCGAGGACTACGCTGAGCTTAGTCGGACTGATGCTCTAAATGTATTGGAACGTTGCCTTGAGGAAAAAGCTCGATTCACCTATCACGCCCTTAGTCCACAGAATTTTTGTCCACTCGTCGAAGTACAACTAACAGAAACAAGCGCCACCATCAAACTATTAGCTCTTCGGATGGCTCCAGGCGAAGATATACAACCATTTGTCAACCGCTTTCGCCGACTGCAACTACAAGTCAAAGACAAGAACTTTCTTGAGCGTGCAATTTGGATTAATTCTCTGCCACCAAGTCTGCGCGAGAAAGTAATAGCTCACTACGAGCGAGGTCACGATGAAGACGACATCTTCACCGTCCAAGACGTAACGTTTCCAAAGCTCGTTCGATGGAACATGTCAAAAGCCTCACAAAGGAATTGCCTGCCTGAGAAAGTTCGAGCAAGCAAGAAAAGCGTTGGCAAGACAGACGTAAGACTGACATTTTCGGCAAGTACGTTCTTTTTAATTCAAAGGTCAAAGCTGACAATAGTAAACCGCCACGCCGCTGTCGTTTTTGTAAAGGCGAGCACTGGGACAATAGCTGCCCACAAAGACTAAAGTCAGCCTTTACCTTTAACTCTAAGAAAAAGAATACCGTTGTTAACGGCTGGCGGTAAGCTTTCTAAGGTCTTACCTGCTTTGGCTGATATGGGGATAACTATTAAAGTGGGTGGTTTTCCTGTACCTAATATGGTTCTCGATACTGGCGCCGATGTTGACACTCTCGCTGCAGAAACAGTTAAAATTCTGCTGAATAAAAGGGCTTTGCGTGCATTGGACAAATCTGCAAAATTAGTTTTAGCATCCGAAGATCCTGTGGCCACCGATATGGTCCAGGGGTCAGTAATTCTAGAGTTACCCCGCGGTGCCACTGACTCTGTGCTCACTAATTTTGCTGTGGTCAAGAATCAGTCACTGCTGTCCATAAGTACAGCACGCAAGCTTTGTTTAGAGTGCAACTGGCGCTTAGTTTCTAGCCCGAAAGGGTCTCAGGTGTGTGGCATCCTTCAGTGTAGTGAGCAGCCTACACCAGTGTCTTTCTTTCATTCGGGTCAGTGCGCTGGGTCAATTCCGGTTGACATGCCGGGACCTGATCGCTCGGTGTTTTTCGAGCCTGAAGTTGGTTTATCGATCTGCTCCCCGTCTGTGCAGTGTGCTGTCTGTCAAAAATGGCCAGACCCACGTCCCTCTGTGCGCCTCACGGACCAATCGGGTGTCTTCGTATTGTAAAGGGCAGGTCTATGGCTTCAATCACAGCCTGCCGTCACAGCACCCTGCTGTGTCTCCAGTTACGGAGACTTCTCCGCGAAGTGCCCCCTCGACGACGGAAGAATTTTCCGCCGTCCAATCGCCGGACTTGACTTCGGCCCAAAACGAGCAGCTTCGATCACTACTTCACCACTCACCAGTACTCCGACGCATTCGCAACTTCAAGAGCAAGTGCAGTAGGAGGGGCTGCAGGAGTTCAGCATCTGATCATTACAACTGGAGCTCCTATAAAACAGGCTTCCCGCCGACAACCGCTAGCTAAACAAGCCACTGAGACGGCAGAGGTGAAGGAGATGAAGAAAGAAGGGGTTATCCGCCCCTCGTCTTCTCCATGGGCAAGTCCCGTTGTGATGGTAACAAAGGTTCTGCATTAACTATAGAAAATTGAACGCTGTTACAGAAACGGACACTTTTCCCATGCCTAGAGTAGATGACTTGCTCCAGTTTGGCGCGAAGGCCAAGTATATGACGACCTTAGATTGCATGAGCGGCTATTGGCAAATTCCTCTTCACCCTGACGCTATCTCAAAGACCGCTTTTGCCACTACTGACACATTTTCGGAGTTTCTAGTTATGCCTTTTGGGCTGAAGAATGCCGCTGCAACCTTTCAACGATACACTTCCGCTGCTCTTGACGGACTTTCACGTGCCAGCGCGTACATACATGACGTCATTGTCGCGAGTGAGTCTTTTGAGCAGCATTTCATAGACTTGGGGACGGTGTTACAACGTCTGACAGAAACTCATCTGCTCCTCAAGCTCAAAAAATGCCGCTTTGCCCGTAAACGGATCACGGTTCTCGGCTACGACATTGAAGGCGGTTTGATCTTGCCATCAAAAGAAAGAATCAAGGCAATGGTAGATTATAAGCCGCCCCAGTCTCTGGCACAACTGCGCACGTTTTTGGGGGCTATGGGCTACTCCAGAAGGTTTATTCGGAACTTCGCCACTATCGCTCGGCCGCTCAACGACTTGACAAGAAAAAATGTGAAGTTTGTCTGGGGCGAAACGCAGCAAAAAGCGTTTGATGACCTACGACAAGCTCTTTGTTCAGCCACTGCCCAAGCTCAAGTTGTACTCGGTGAAAATTACTATTTCGTTATCGAAACGGATGCGTCTGGCGTGGGCTTGGGAGCAGCCCTATATCAAGCGGACCCAGATGGAAAAAAAAGCCCAGTCTGATATCATTCCAGTCAAAAAGTTTAACGCGCGCTGAAAAGAACTACTCAACACTGGATAAGGTAGCTTTGGCTGTGGTTTGGGCGTTCAAGTGTTTCAAACATTTACTGCCCTTCTCCAAGTGCCCAGTGCAAGTTTTGACCGATTATCAGCCTTTGGTTTATATATTCACGTCATGGGCAGAAAATCCACCAAATGCGCGCATAGCCAGGTGTGTAGAGTCGCTACGACCATTCGATTTCCAGGTGAAGTACAGACCTGGCGCAGACAACAAGCTTGCAGATGCACTATCTAGGGCAAATTCGCTGCAGGTGCTACCCAAAGTCCTTGGGAAGAAGCAGACATGGTCGTAGCGTACGCCATGAAGGGAGATGAGTCATTCTTAAACCGCCCAAGGCTTAAGCAAAATTGGCCTTCTGTGGTACCTTCAAGTTCCTGGAGAGTCACCACGAATATACGTACCCGCTCAGAAGCGAACAGGGCCCGATCTATCGAAACAGCAAATGTTCGTCGTTGAAAATGTTCGTCGTTGAAAAAGCAAATGTTTGTCGTTGAAAAACAAATGTTCCTCGTTGAAAAACAAATGTTCGTCGTTGAAAAACAAATGTTCGTCGTTGAAAGTTCGTCGTTTAAATTGTTCGTCGTTGAAAAATTTTTCATTGACGAGCTTTGGTTTTTTCAAACATTATGATGTTCTAAAAGACAAAAACTCGTCGTTGAAACAGTTTTCAACGACGAACATTTGCTTTTTCAACGACGAACATTTGTTTTTCAACGACGAACATTTGTTTTTCAACGACGAACATTTGTCCTATAATTACATGTTATGTTCGCCGTTGAAAATGTTTAGATCAATCCAAAATTTTCAACGACGAACATTTTCAACGACGAACATTTCAGATTCATTCGGACATTAGTCAAAATTTTGGCAAAGATTGCGAAAGATGACCCGTTTTCCTGGGATGATTTCTTGGGACAAGCCCTGGATGCTTACTTAAACTTAGTTCATAGTCGTCTGGAAGTGTCCGTAGTTGTCCGTGTCCGAGTCCGTGTCCGTGTCCGGAAGGTTGTCCGTAACATTTGTCCGTGTCCGTGTCCGTAAGCAGCATTAATTCATACTTCTACGGACACTCTACGGACAGTGCGTATGCATATAAATTAACGCCTACACATTCTGCAGTGTACTAAGTGTGTTAAAATGCAAGCTTCAAAAAATCAATAAAAACGTTCTAAGCACACTAAAATGAAGCTGCTGAGCTGAAATTACTAGAAATGTAACATTATTTTACTATGCGCGGAGGAATTTTATGTACACGCACCTACACGTGACTGTAAAGGCTGCAATCTGATTGGCTAATTCCTTACGGACACGGACAACAGTTGAACTCATTTTAACTTGACTTCCGGACATCCGGACAGCCCTTACGACGGACACTCACGGACAAGTTCTTACGGACATCCGGACAACTGTGAATCAAACTACTCTTACGGACACGGACACGGACAGCCCTTACGGACAACTATGAACCGGGCTTTATTCGTTCCACATTCTGTTACCGGCAAAACTCCACGTAGCCTCATTTTTCAAGACGATCAATCTATTCTTAACAACGTACGTCGTAAGATACAAGAAGTTCAAAAAGAAAGAAAGGAAAGATTTGATCACACTCGAGCCAGACCTCGCATGCTACGGCGCGGTGACAGCGTTTATGTCTATGAGCGCCACCGCAGGACCGGTCCAGCTGGTAAGCTGGCATGCTCTAGGCGGGACCTTGGGTTATTGAGGACCTAACTCCACAAACTGTGTGGTGTCGAAACGATAAGTGAGCACTGGTTAAACACTCACGCTACAATGTGGTTCCCGCGGCCTCGGGTGAGTCCTCGCCTAAGGGGGAGGATGCGAACGGCCCTACAACAGAGTAGTCAGCAGAAGCGAGATGTACAATAATCATCAGATATACAGATACTAGTAGTGTTTTTTGTAATCAATTTAATCAATCAATTAAAGCACAAAGATTTTATTTGTGATTTGCCTGATTACAGTTCCCTGGTCGGATGAAAGACAAAGAAAAAATTTTCAAATTTATACTGTTTTACATTAAAATGTGTTTTGAGCACTTGTAGAAAAAATTTTGTTCGTCAGTTCCCGGCTAACCTTGGTTACTTTTCGCGACGGATGAAATTGTTGTACGCCGACGAACAGGGAACTTTATTTGCACAGTACTTCCGGGGTAAACACTAAGTTTAAGCGTCAGTGTTAGTATCTGAATACTGGCCTATGTCTAGCCTATTGTACCTATAAAAATTCAGCCTATTCCAATAGGTTTTCTGTGCAACGAAGATTCATAGGGCTTATGACTTTTGTGCAACAGGCCCTGGTCCTTAGAAACATGAATAAAATACAGGGTTTTACAAAAAACATTGGATTAAATACAATGGCCCGTATTCACAAACGTGTTATTCACATACTAACGCTAAGCGTTTGCTAAGCGCTAAGCGCTTAAGTACGTTTAGCATGTTAGAAGTTCAAGTTTGTGAATAACACTTAGCGCTTATAAGCGCTAACTGGTAACACTAAGTGTAAACACTAACTTTAAGCGTTAAGGCCGATTCACACGCTGCGATTTCACTGCGATTTTGCCGCAGCGTTTTTGTCGCTGCGGCAAAACGCAGCTTGCCGCACGCAAAACGCAATGTCTGAACAGACGCAGCGTTTTCAGTGCGGAATGCCTGCGTCTTGATTTTGCCGCAGCGTTTTAAACGCCAGACTGCTATTCGACCTCGATTTCATTGCGTTTTGATGCTGCGGACGTGTTGGCATAAACAAATTTCGCGGACCAATTTGTCATTTTTTTTGAAACAGTAAAGACGCAGCAAACTGACCTGCGAGACGCACTAAGGCCGCAAAGCTTGTTCAGACGGTGCGTTTCGCTTGCGACACCCTGCGGCTTGCGTTTTGCGTCAAAATCGCAGCGGCAAAAACGCACCGTGTGAATCGGCCTTAAGTGTTAGTATGTAAATACGGGCCAATGTTTTTCGTTAATTACTAAAAATTGTTATGAGTCTTTCTGAGGGAAATTGTAAACATATTGATACAAACGCTCATTATTTTAAAATCACGCCTTGCGGTCTGGCTTATGGTGCTGCATACAAAATTGTGCATACAAAACAAAAGTGCTACATACACTCCGTCTACTGATTTAAACGAAAACTTTCCTTAAATTCTTCGAAGACCGTGCATATAATCATAATGTCTACGTTATGAACATATAAGGTCCAAGACTAAAGCATGATCCTCAGCCAAAGCCCGATTCACACGGTGCGATTTTGCCGCTGCGAGTTGACGCAAAACGCAAGCCGCAGGGTGCCGCACAGAAAACGCAGTGTCTGAACAAACGTTGCGCTTGCGTCTCGCAAACTATTTTGCTGCGTCTTTATTGTTTTAAAAATATGACATAACTTTGCGAATACACAGGAAAACCAGGAAATCTGAATTTTCTGTAAAATTTTTTCGGTTACGGCAGGGTTTTTTTTTTCAAAAAATTTTGTGTGCATAATTGTGCAAAATTTTAATTTTAGTGTGCAAAATTTTATTTTTCTGTGCAAACTGTAAATGTGTTTTCTTCGCCTATATAGAAGCAAATATACGCGTTTTTATACCTCTAGAGGCACGTACGTATCAGTGGCGTATATACCCAGGAAAAATTGTCCGGGGAGGGAATGACTTTTCAATTCTTTGTAATGGGTGAAAAGGCACTTTAGCAATTTTAACACGCATAAAACGCCTTACAAACGCAAGATTACTAAACCAAAAAGGTGTAGGCCTGTAGGGGTCTGAGGGCTGCTAGTTCCCAGAAAAAATTGGCTGTTTTTCCTAATTTTTAGGCCCAATTTGATCAACAGGAGACGTATCAGAAATTTTTTCCGATAGAAAAATTAAAACAAAAGATAGTAAGTAACGTCACATCAGACAGTGTATATAACACAAGTAAATGTAGCATAATATACTCGTGTAGACATGTAAATGCAGCATGATGTACTCGGGTATACATCAATAGGCTTTGATGAAAGATATGTAATAACAAGGCTTAGTACGCCACCGAGTCGCAGGGGTCTGGGGGCGGCAGCCCCCAGAAAAAAATTGGGGAAAATTGAATTTTTATGCCAAATTTGGTCAATTAAAGACGTATCAGAAAATTTTTCCGGCCTGACCACTTAAATCAACGGCGGGACCCTTGCGGAAAAAATCACGGGGGCGGGGGATTCCCACCATCCGTCCACCTTGGGTACGCCCTTGCTCGTTGCTGCTATGTTTATGTTGGTGTGCTGAAATTCTACATATTGGGAATTACTGGCATTAGCACAATGGCGGTCAAATGCAGATCCAAGAATATAAATGTATATAATTGTTATTTTATTTTTGTGATTTCAGAAGCATCTGACGACGGCATCGATGCCACGTATAGCGGAGCCGGAATGTCTGCAGAAACCGTTGCAGGTGCCAGAAAAACTGCTGCTGGGTCCAGGCCCGTCCAATCCCCACCCGGCCGTTCTGGCCGCCATGACTCAGCCAATGCTGGGACATTTGCATAAAGAGTTTTTGCAGGTCAATCACTGACATATACATGTATGGGGGGCACCCTCCCCCAGAGGGAAGGGTCCCGAAAATGTGTGGATAAAATTATGGGGTAATTTTGGTCGATTTGTAGGGGAGGGTCTTTAAAATTGGCCGGAGAGGCCCCCCAAAATTTTGACCCCGTTATATACAATGTTTGATCACTGATGCTGCGTACTAGACTGCAATTGTTTGGAAAGGCACTTGCTAGACCATTATAATGAATTAGTTTGTTTGTTTTTATTCCTTATTTCAAATTTATTGCTTTTTTTTGCTTCTGGAGCGGCAGTTTGAGCATAGTAGGATTATTATATCAGTTTACTATTCGGGGCGTAAACCATAGCTTGTTCAACAGTCGCCATAGATTTTGCAGTGGCATAAGAAAAATAGATTGTGGTTTTCAGGTGATGGACGAGACGAAGAGTGGTCTGCGCTATGCATTCCAGACCAAAAACCCGTTCACGATGGCTGTCAGTGGCACTGGTCACGCGGGCATTGAGACAGCCATACTTAATATGGTTAGCAGCATAGGGCATATTCCTGTTTCGGACTTACAGAGTTAATTTTAGTCCGACTAAACGATTTCAAAATCATGCTTAAAATGCCAGTCCAAAACGTTCGGATTAAGCGGACCGTTAATTTGGTTAAGGAATAGGTCAGAGATTTAGCCCTTTCTAAATTTGAACGATTTTTTATCGTTTAATTAATAGATTACATAGTTTTTATGCGCGAACTAAAATTGATTATAATATATAGTGGTGCGGGAAAAAAAACCCTATTTTCAACTTTTCGGGTCGTCCTGTGCTCCACATAAATCGGATCCATTAATGCTCGTGGCTGTTATAACGGCCATCTTTCGCCTAACTGTTGCACTAATAAAATGGATTGTAACCACTCACGTTTCTGAGTAATGAGTCTCGAAACCTCCGGGAAAAAAACCCTATGCGGGAAAAAAACCCTAATGCGGGGAAAAAAAACCCTATCACTTTTTCTGGTTGTTCTATTAGCAGGGAATATAAACACAATTTCATCGTGTTCTACAACTCTTAGGCTGCAGTATGGGCTAAAAAAACCGTTTCTGCGACATCCATGTGACTCACAATGATTCTTCAAAAATCGACCCGTTTTGGCAGAAATGACTTCTGCCCAAATATGCATTTTTTCCGTATTTAAAAGCATTAAAAACAAATTTTTGCGCTTATTACGTGAGAAACAGCGGACAAACACCGCCCGCGTCTATCATTCTTGGATTTAATTGGTACGCAGCAGCTAAAACCTAAATATTGCAAAAAATGCCAAATTTTGGTGAAACATCATCAAAACAGGTTTCGTAAGGGGTGTCGGGGTATGGCCCAAAATGACAAAAAACGACGTTTTGCGGCCGAATAAACGGTTTTAATGAACTCTACGCATGTTGTTAGCCCATATGAACTAACTTTAGTAGCAACAATGGGTGAGTTTAGCAAAAAAATGCCGCCAAACAAAATAGGGTTTTTTTCCCCGCAATAGGGTTTTTTTCCCGCACAAACTTTGACCAGTCACTGGTCAACCACAGCGTTTTTCACGGTTTTCGAGCTTCAGAAGTATAGAGGAAAGGTAACTCTCTTGAAAACTGCAAACGGCGTTGGTCAAAAGTGTTTTTGTGAAAAATTATGACAAGTCAAAAATTTGAAAAATTTTGTCACTTCGGAATTTTTCACCATGCAAAATTTTGAAATTTTATAAAAAACGCTACAGGCCTCAAAACTGCACAGAAATTGGTGTGGTAAGTCAGTTTGGGATGCGCTTTCCACCTGCATACTCAAAAAGGTCCTATGTCGTGAGGTTCGGCCAGGAAGCACTAGGGTTTTTTTCCCCGCAAAACGCGTAGGGTTTTTTTTCCCCGCACCACTATATATTTCTTGAAGATTCCAAATTTTTGTTCAGGTTGAACCGGGTGAACGAATTCTGATAGCTGAGAATGGAATTTGGGGCCAGAGGGCTGCGGACATGGCTTCCAGAGTGGGTAAGGACAAGACGACCGACTCAGTCTAACTTACATTTGTTGTTCTACTTACAGCAAAAGACCGCTTGTGTTTTGAGAGCCATAGCTTTCCAAAAAACACCTAAAAACGCAATTACCCTCTTACATGGGTGTGCGAGCGTGGCAACTGGGGGGGGGGGTTGAAAACCCGACGCACATGTATATGGGCGCCTCGCCTCCCGCCCAAAGGCGGAGTGCACGGGAGACTCTAGAAAATCTAGACTGAGTAGGTAAAACTTGTACATTTACAAAAATTCTGGGTTGATTAGCATCAGTGAGAGGATTTTCAACATTTGTAACAATTTGGTGCTAGTTCCATGTCAGATCGATCTTTTTGATTGTTACGAGTGAGTGTCATCCATCTTAGACTGTTAGTTGATGTTTAACTAACGACGTTGCCGTAGTGTCATTGTTTTTTTACATTACGGCAAATTTTAGAGACATGAATGGTTTTGCTTTGCAGGTGCTGATGTGAGGAAAATGACCAGAGCACCCGGCGAGGCTTTCACGTTGGTCGATTTCGAAGAAGTCAGTTTTCCAATCTGAATGGATCTAAATTCGAACTATGATTTAATATTTATTTAGATATTAAACCTGATTTTAAGTCATGTTAATTGCACACAAATTTTTTTATTTTTATCTTTTTCGCTTTTTATTTATTAATCGGGTTTTACTACTTTTCTTCACACCTATGTCCGTTAAATTCGGTGCATACTTTTTCTTAAGAACATAGGGACAGGAACAAATACAGTTTTCGGTCAGTAGTGTAAAGAATTGACACAAACGTTTGTCTAATTTGTTGTATTACGAACTGGACTTGGCCCAAGTTTACTTTGCATAAAAGTGTGACTCTTTGGCCTAATTTTGCGGCTTATTTTCTTTTTCTTTTTTTTCAATTCTTTTTCTTTTATTCAGGAGCTGACCCAGCACAACCCGTCAGTGCTGTTTGTCTGCCATTCGGAGTCGTCCACGGGGGTGGCGCAGCCCTTGGAAGGAATTGGACCGCTCTGTCACAAGTATAATAGACTGCTGAGACCCAGGATTAAGTTAACTGGCTTGCATTTGATTGCAGTAGAATACTTTCGCTTCATTGCGGGAATCGGTGATCCACATACTAACAAAATAACAATTGAGCAATTATTTATAACTCTGAGAACGTCATTGAGATTTTTTTGCCTACCCAAGCCAACCAACCGTGCGCAAACAAAGTTTAAATTTTGGCGAAATTACAGAATTTGGCTCTTTCTAATATTGTTCTGCAAATTAGACAAGCCAGGCCTATTTATGGCTGATTTAATGACATTTTCTCATTTCAGATACCACTGTTTGTTGATTGTGGACACGGTGGCGTCGCTGGGAGGCATGCCGATTAATGCCGATGATTTAGGTTTGCCAGTTGTTTTTTTAATGCCCAGTTGTCCGTAAAGGTGTCCGTTTTCCGTAAACAAATGTATTTTTTGAATGTATCAGTGGTTGCAAAAAAATGGATAGCTGACTCATTTTTTGGTATGTAAGATGGATAGAATGTTATGCAAGTGAGTCGAAATAGTGCGATTATATAATTTTTTGGGCAATAACACTTTAAAATGTGCTGTCAAGCTAAAAATCCAAGACAAACCACACCAGACAGACCCTACGTATTTTAGTAAGCACTAAGCTGTAATGGACTGTTAATAATTTGTTGAATAGTTTTTATGAATATTTTGCATTTCAGAAATTGACTTAATCTATACAGGATCTCAGAAGGTGTTGGGCGCTCCGCCTGGGTTGGCTCCTATGTCTCTGTCTCCACGTGCTGTGTACGATTCATCATTTTGTTTTTTTTAATTTTACAGGTTTTGGGTTTTTATAACTTGCTAAGCCTTTTATATCTGCTTTTCTGTTGGAGTTCAAAATGTTACTTGCAATAGGCGCGTGCGTAGTTGTTACTTGTCCGTATTAAGCGTGTCCGTTTGTCCGCAAGCAAAAAGTTTGATCAGCTGTTGCTAAAAAATGCATAGCTCTTATTGAGATTCAATTTTTGATGTGTGTGTGTTCTGGTGTTGCAGGGAAAAGTTGACCAAACGGAAAATCAAGCCAACTTCTTTCTACATGGACCTGAACTTGTTAGGCAATTATTGGAACTGCTGTGACGAATCGCCCAAGTAAGTATTAGTCAGCTTTACTTCAATCTAAGGCCACATTAGAAGGCTTCAGTGGCACTAAAAATTTATGTACGAGGGGAAATGGGGGGACCCAAAATCGAGGGTTCCGAAAATTTCGGAGAGGTAGGGTTCCGAAATTTTGGAAAAAGCATATAAACATAGCAGTTTTTTATTAGTTAGCTAATTAATAAGTTAATCCACTTTTTTGTGAATAACAGCCACTGGTTGATTGTGTCTAGGTATCACCACACTGGGCCCATTTCCATGGTCTATTCTCTGCGCGAAGCACTGCGCTTGTTGTGCCAAGAGGTGTGTGAATATCAGCACTACTTTTCTGATGATCATGATTTAATATCATGACTAAAGTCTGACCAAGAAACGCTAAACACTGTGAGAAATCAGGTGGCGTGACTTTAGCAGTTACTTGATGTACTCTTCTTCTTAGTTACTTAGTTACTTAATAAAAACTCTTCTTCTTCTTCTTCTTCTACTCTTGATGGCTGAAATATATTCCTTTTCGTAATGAAATCACAATATGTTTTGTTTTGTCCCAGTATCTACTTATCATTTTTTGGTCAGAGTTCTTTTCATTACCCTATGTGCATACGCAATATTGATATAATTTTTTATTGTTTGAAAGCAGACTTAGATCTAGTAATTTTTGATCGCTCGCGAATTTTTATGCATTCGGAGTTGCTGGTTTTCGATATGTATTTTTCTAAAAATTATGTGACAGTTGTCAGGGATTGGACGTGATTTCATTCTGATAGCCTTTTGTGATTAAGATTAACCTATTCGGTTTAGTTTTACCTCTAAAATGCTTTTCAATTTTCTGTTTGTACGTGTGTTTGTGTATGTAACTAAGTAACTGACATTATTGAAATAGACTTTCAACATGATTTCCCCATAACATTGCCTTGGGAAACATTAATAGGGTGGAATGCATAACGGCAGACTTAGCTATGTTTTCTAAACGCAGTCTAAGGACAACATTCTTACCTATGTAAGTAGAACTTTTCGTTAGGATGTCCTAAATGACTGAAATTGGTCCTCTCCTTTTAGACTGGTTTTAACGCTAGACAGACTCTACTCACTCTTCCCTTAAACTTTTCCTCAAAACCCTGCAAATGTTGGCGTTTCAAGCCGAAATTTAAAATCTATCTCTGACAATTTTTAAGAAAAAACTTTTATAACTTTGTGTTGAAGTTGTGAATTGCAAGATTGTCTGTGTGACTGTTGCAGGGTCTGGAAAAGTCTATCGCTCGTCACCAAGCCAATGCCCGTCTGTTGTGGCGTGGGCTAGAGGCCATGGGTCTAAAACTGCTGGTCGAAAATGAGGTCAGCACTGACACTAAGTGCGGTTTAAAACTTGGCCTTAAGAACACAGGGACACGGACAAGTTTCGGTCAGCTGCTGTGAAGAATTGAAAGAATAGTCTGGTCTTAGTTTTTTGCATAGAGCTGGACTTTATCAAAATTTTCTTGATGCAGAAAAATTGGCTGATTTGGACAAGTAGTTTTCTTGAACTGCTCAAGGACAAATCAATATGGACCGGGATAAGGGCTAGTACTGGGCTTAGCTGCACTGGGTACTTTAGCCCGGTTCGTACTTTGTCCTTTCCCTTGTCATTTTGTCCCCAAGCAACTTTAACAAAAGTAGCCGGACGAAAATTACAGTTTTGTGTCAAAGGCAATTAGACAAAGTGGTGGTCAAATCAGCCTAAACGAGTCTGCCAATTCTTCACAGCGACTGGCCAAAGTTTGTCCTTGTTCTTGACCCTGTGTTGCTAAGGACAACAAAAAAGGGCTTATGGGTACACCTCAAGTAATGCTCGACACACGCAAGGGAATATTGATCAAGCCTATTTAAGACCAAAGTCTGACCAAAAAATGTTGAACACTGAGAAAAAACAGCTGCTGTAATTTTCGTAGCTACTTGCTGTACTCTTGATGGTTGTAAAATGAAAACTTTTGCTCTTTTTGTAGTGAAGTCACATGTTTTGTTACTTTGCTGAGTTGAGCTTTCTGGTATCCCTAATATTTCAATCGAAACTTAACCTATATCTACTTTTAATCTCTAAATCTATTGTCTAGACTTGATACAGTGTATGGCTTGATGACTAGATTAAGTTAATCCATTTAATCTCCTGGGATTAGTTTTATTTGTTTCAGGAGCACCGACTAACAACAGTGACGAGTGTGGTGGTGCCCGAGGGCGTGGACTGGAAACGGGTGGTCGACTACTTGATGGCAAAGTCAGTTGATCGCCTGAACCTCGTTGCACAAACAGTGTTATCAATAATTAGTAGATTTTTATCAGTTATTAATTAGTAACTATCAGCTAGTAATAGATTTTTACTTAGCCCTTAACTGACTAATTAATTAGTCTAGTTAGCCATTAACCACTAAGCTGTGGAGTGCTCTTTCCATTTTAGTCTGGGTCCGGAGCCCCCCATTTTGGTCGCAACTCTCCCCACTTGGATGGGGTGTCCAAATTTATTTCAAAACGACATTTTAGCGACTTTCGGTTGCGCGTGATCGAGATCTTTGTGGTGTCGTTTTTATTTAGATTGATTTTTAGTGGTATTAATGAAGTTTAATTACGTATAAAAACTTTCGCTGCAAATTGGGTTTTATCGTGACTTTGGTGCACTTCCACATATTATGGAATTGGCAGCTCCACCCAACTCATAAAACATTGCCTAAGAATATACTCGATCTAGGATATGATGATCGATTCATACGTACAGCTGTGTTTTTGATGCGACACCTGGCTTCAGTCTAGAGTAAGGTGTGAAACTGTTTCAGTCATTCCATTGAAATTGCGGGCGGCTTGGGTCCAACTGCGGGCAAGATTTGGCGTATCGGGTTCATGGGATACAACAGGTATTAGCATTGTTCTAAGAGAATTTCTCTTGAGAATTTAGCTGGGCGTTGTCGGATGTGAAGTGTGATATGTTTTAATGAGGCTTGAGCTTGACTGACTAATCAGTGAGCAGCTTCTGCGTAACACACTTTTGTACATATATAATCGCTGAGTGGAAATAGAGTAAATTATTTTGGTCACAGTTTTTAGTTGTACTTTCTTGGAATATATATGTGCGTTTTGTGAATTGAAAAAATGGCCAATTTAATATTTCAATTCTTTATCGATATTTTTCAGAATATTGTGGATTATATGTGATATTAATTTTTGTAGCACGGAAGCCAATGTGCATAAATTGTTGGCAGCTCTGAAAGAAGCTTTGGTGGCGTCTGGACATAAGCTGTGATGGCAGCAAAGTTTAATAAACTCACTGAACACTGGTCCACAAAGTTCAGAGGTCAAAAGGTCAAATTATAGATATTTGCAATTTCAATTAGGCTCCATTCCTACGACAGCTGTATATCCGTTCAGTCGGCAAAATTATGAAACAATCGCGCCAATAATAGTGTATCAGATCAGATTGTGATGTGATTATTTAGTAGTTTATTTGACTGAACGGACATACGGCTGTATTAAGTATGAATGGAGTATGAACGATAAAACGTAAGCTTGTTTCATTAATTGTGGTCGACTTATTTCAAATCATTCAGATGAGTGTTGCTCAAGTTGTTGCTTGTGGACTTGTAAGATTATTAAACTTGGCTACTGGAACGATTTTGTTTTTTTCCGTTTTTTTCTTGCCTCAGCCCGGTTCACACTTGGTCAATGGTTATCAATGAGTTAGTGCTGATTGATTATTTTTTCTAACTTACTGGTTTACAATTAATGAAATCAGTTATAAAAAAACTAGCTATGAACCGGTCTCTAGTTATTATAATTTTCCGCCTTGGCTCAATTATTACGATTGTGGCATATTTTACTAATATCTTTTTAGTTTACTTCTAATTATTGGTTATATCATTAATTTGTTATTTCATTGTATTCCATTGTGAATTTATTTATTGGATAAATAAGTCGATCTCACTGTTGCTATAATCCCTATTTATGTTTTGGATTGATTTTCAATGGTTCAAAAAATGTAAGTGTTGTATGTCAAAATATTTTTTTAATAATTCCGTATTTTTAAAAATTGTCTCTAGCCAGCGGCAATGTGCCGTTGTCTTTATTGTTATTTTTGTTATTAATTATTTGTTAATCTCACTGTTGCTATAATCCCTATTTATGTTTTGGATTGATTTTCAATGGTTCAAAAAATGTAAGTGTTGTATGTCAAAATATTTTTTTAATAATTCCGTATTTTTAAAAATTGTCTCTAGCCAGCGGCAATGTGCCGTTGTATTTATTGTTATTTTTGTTATTAATTATTTGTTAATGATGTGTTATTGTTCTTTATTGCTGTGATGAAATTGGTGACTGGTGATTCAAAGTAAATATCGTTACTGTTTCCGTGTTCTGGTCTGTTTTGGATAGCGGGGGATAGTTTTTTTAGAGTCATTCGCAGCAGCCGTTGGATACGTTCAGAAATAGAGGTTACAAGAATATCACCGCTCGCTCGTAAATAGATTCATACTTTAGAAGGGCATACGGACAAACAAGACATAGGGCACATGGACACAACCCGCTTTGTCAGTTATTTCGATTCATACTTTAGGCAAACATGCGTTGGGTTGTACAGAAACTTGCGGTTCATAATTTTGGATTGTATGCTCGTTTGCGCTACCACAATAGTGCTGTTGAGTTCGGCTGAACGGACAAAAGTATGAATAAACTGATTTTCAGTTTGTGTGGACGTCCGGTCATCCGTTTTTCCGTATGTCGAAACTCCCTTTGTAGAGAAGCATGAATCGACCCTTATACCCACACGAGCAATGTCACTGTGCAGTTGTAAGAAATTGTGGGTAATTTGTGAATTTTTTTATAGTGATCAAGATTATTTACGATTTTTAATAGCCAGATTCCGATGTCAATGGTCGTATGCCCTTAAAAGTATGAAATGAAAAATGTACAAAAGGGGCTTTGTCCATGTACCCTACGTCCGTTTGTCCATATGTCCTACTTAAATTGATCCTACCGTAGTCAAGTTCTGATTAAAATATAAGTGATTAACCGGGGTTCTGGCTTAAACCGAAAACTCTCAAACGAAAGGTGAGGACACGGTTACAAATACTTGAGAAAGGACTAGGTAGATCTTCTGCTTCTGTGGCAAAATAAACCGCCCTTGCCTTACAGTAACCTAAACAAATAATAGCACACTTTTTAAGACTTTATTTTGTAAAAAATTAAGAAAATAAATGTATTTGTAATGAACACGCAAATATAATCAGTTACGAGTTTACAAAGGACTAGTGAATGCCAATGTGTGGCGGCAGATACGAAATAGATTAGGGCGCGGTTGCTCACAAATCCTACAATTGCAAAAATTGTAGCTGAAAAATCAGATGATTCATGTAACAGATTTGAAACGAATCACCTGATTTTGCACTTACAATTGTTACAATAGTAAGACTTGTAGAACTGAGCAGCAGGGCCCAGGGGACAGTCGGGAGGTACTACGGTAGGCACGAACTAAGGCACCACAATATACCGGAGCCGTGTCGCCAAGAGTACATAATAGGCCAAGAGTCCTTGCTAATCCTATTTTGTATACTCTTGCTGTCTCAGTCTCACAGACAGACCTGGGAATTTTATCATGTTATATTTGAATATTGAAAAATCAGTCCATCAAGCCATCCAATTAAAACCTATGACACGGCCCTGCTAATTTCACAATTATATAATCACGAGTTAAAATTTTCAAAGTCAAGTTTCAAAAAAACATTAACAATTTCCTTGTTTTGTAAAATTAGCCCTGTAATTCAGCAATTAGGGGTCACACTGTGAACCTTCTGAACCATGCTAAACATTAAAGACATTGCTAACACAATGGGAATTGAACTACATCAGGCTACCATCTACAACACGTCTACAGACCACGCAATAAAATATAGAACATGACATGAACAATACTAAACCGTGACATACTATGCCACAATATAAGGTCACCCGGTGATTCAAAGGGGTGCGAATTGGATACAGCCTTGCAAGATCTACAGCCCCAGCAATTCTGTAGTTCTACAGTATCTACAATGTTAATTTTTGGTGCGACACAGCGAAGATATAAAAATACGGACAAATACGTATCTTACAAATTATCAGATTTCTCATACAAAGTTATATACTATTTATTTATATTATGTATGTTTCTTTCTATAATAAATTTCTATTTATTTTCATTGAAAGTGTTTGTATTTTTTCGAAAATAACCAAACAAATTATTGATAACCTAAACTAAACACACAACCAGCCATATTAAGACACCGGACAGAACAAAACGCCTGGGGGGACGACAATGCCGAATTTACACAAATCGGAGGGTTATGGGTCAAGAGTCCATAATTCATACTGGTCCCAAAGCCACTACGAGAGTTCCAAAAAAAGTTGAGGAAGTTTTGGTAGATTTGCAAAACAGCTGTCGATTCATTCTTGCAGCCGAATGTTCGTTCAGCCGGCAAAATTTGGAAAAAATCTGACCACCTGTTGTTTCATTATCAGGTGCAACTAACTGGGCCCTGTTGCTGAGAGTTACATCTACAATTGTAACAACTGTAACTTCTAAATCTGGTGATTCGTAATGAATTTATATAAAAACTTCCTAACGATTCACCAGATTTCAGACTTACAATTGTTACAATTGTAGGTAAGACTTGTAAAGCTGAGCAACAGGCCACTGGAGGCATGATTTTTTAACGAATTTACTGGCCAAACGAGCATCAATCAACGCAGCTGCAAGTGACTAAAGACTGACCAGAAATTGCTGAACACTGAGACAAAGCAGGTGGCGTGATTTTCGCGACTACTCGCTGCATATACTCTGGGTGCTTGCAATTCGTTCCTTTCGTAATGAAATCGCGTGTTTCTTTTTGTCTCAGGGTGCAGCATTTTTAGCCAGACTTTGGACCCTGAGCTGGTGCTTAGGGAGAAGTAGATGGGTTATCCTACACGAGGTGAGGAGGTAGAGGGGGCGACCCCCGAGCACTCGTCACACAAAGCTAGCACTAGGCAATCAGTCAGTCTGATTCTGTCCTCATCAATCCGTCGCCGCTGCTCATTTCTTCATCGTTGGTGACACTGAAATAAACACAGGTTCAGGGGAAAAGTGTCTGGGCCAGGGGCCTCGTGGTATAACACTTTTGAGGGTCGATTCATACTCACAGACGGCTGTGTATAGGTATAATACCTGTCCAGCCGGCAAAATTACGAAATAAATAGTCACGCCACAATCTCACCTTTTACTTTATTAGTGGCGTGATTATTTAGTAATTTTGACGGATGAACGGACATATGGTGAGTAGGTATTCGACCCTTTGATTAATAACCCCAATTAATAACAGCTGTAGTCTGTACAATAACAATAAAGGCAGCAACTGCTTTAGTTCAGTGGGACGATTTACCTTGTTTCTTCTTCAGTTGAATGATAAGCTACCTACTGTTTCGTCTCTTATGCGACTTGAGAAGTTGTATAACTGCTTGGCCGATGTACCTTATGCTACTAACAAATGAGCTGTACAAGTTCTTCTACACGCCCCAGCGTGCATACAAGTACTTGTACCGCACGGGACTTGTACGGCACGCTAAATACTTAAAGCCTAAGAAATCCGGGAATCGAACTATGAATCATGCAGTAATTTCTTACGTAAATAAGTTACCGTTTTTTGTACAAACTTAGCACTCGTTTTAGCAAAACCAACCGATGGAGCAGTGGCTTAGTGGTTAAGGCGTCTGACTACGGGTCTCGGTAAAATCCAGACCCAGCCCCAGCCCCGGCCACAGCCCCAGCCCCAGCCCCAAGTTGGTGAAACTCAGCCCCAGCCCCAACTGGGTAAAATCCGGCCCCAGCCCCAGCCCCAACTGGGTAAAATCCAGCCCCAGCCCCAACTGGGTAAAATCCAGCCCCAGCCCCAAAGGGTAAAATCCAGCCCCAGCCCCAACTGGGTAAAATCCAGCCCCAGCCCCAAATGGGTAAAATCCAGCCCCAGCCCCAACTAGGTAATTTCCAGCTCCAGCCCTGGCCCTAGCCCCAGCCTACGCACACCCCGGCCCCGGTTGGCAAAACACATCACCGCAATCAAATAGGCAAACCTTTGATACAACTTCAACTAGTACAGCAAGGCCGAATCACCGTTAGGCCGAAAAAGTTTTTGATGCATAATTAGTCACTGGTAGGGGACTGTAATCGTACTCAAAATTAAAGCAATGCACTTTATCATTACGAATTTAAATTTTCTAACACTAAACTTCAGTTTCAATATCAGTTCTGCACATTTTCAACCAACTTTTTGGCTCTGTTCCGTCAAATTTTATTTGTATAAATTCTCACAGCTTGTATCTTTTAGTAACATTTCGTGAAAACTTTGATCAGTTTTCTGTCGAATTTTAGAAAAATTTCAGTAAGCTTTATGTATTCTCCTTGCAGTTCAAGTCCTGCTATGTGTCGATCGAATTCATGTATCTAATGCTAAGTTTTCGTAATAATTTTTAATTTTTCTGTATTTTTCAACAACACCAATCAATAGATACCACTTGAGAAGAATAATGCATGTATGTTTGCTTCTGAAATGATTTCGGCCTAAAGGAGATTCAGCCTACATAGCACTATAGCAGTGATATATTTTCACACTGCCTGCCTGCTGCATTATTTCACACAATGCAGTATGCAAGTGTGCGTGTGCGCCCGCTCATGCGCCCGCTCGTGCGCCCGCTCATGCGCCCTCTCATGCGCCCTGTCATGCGCCCGCTCATGCGCCCTGTCATGCGCCTGCTCATGCGACATGGCGTACGCCATGGAGCAAAATGCGCCGTCGTGTCAATATCCTTTAACTGGTCGTGTCACTGCTATGTAGGCCGAATCAGGCGGAAATCATTTCAGAAGCATACATACATTGATTGGTGTTGTTGAAAAACACAGAAAAATTAAAAAATATTACGAAAACTTAGCATTAGATACATGAATTCGATCGACGCAAAGCAGGAATTGAACAGCAAGGAGAATACATAAAGCTCACTGAAATTTATCTAAAATTCGACAGAAAACGGATCAAAGTTTTCACAAAATGTTACTAAAAGATACAAGCTGTGAGAATTTATACAAATAAAATTTGACGAAACAGAGCCAAAAAGTTGGTTGAAAATGTGCAGAACTGAGATTGAAGTTTAGTGTTGGAAAATTTAAATTCGTATGATAAAGTGCATTGCTTTAATTTTGAATACGATTACAGTTCCCTACCAGTGACTAATTATGCATCAAAAACTTTTTCGGCCTAACGGTGATTCGGCCTTGCTGTACTAGTTGAAGTTGTATCAAAGGTTTGCCTATTTGATTGCGGTGATGTGTTTTGCCAACCGGGGCCGGGGTGTGCGTAGGCTGGGGCTAGGGCCAGGGCTGGAGCTGGAAATTACCTAGTTGGGGCTGGGGCTGGATTTTACCCATTTGGGGCTGGGGCTGGGTTTTACCCAGTTGCGGCTGGGGCTGGGTTTTACCCAACCTGGGGCTGGATTTTACCCACTGTTACATTTGGGGCTGGGGCTGGGTTTTACCCACTTGGGGCTGGGGCTGGGGCTGGGGCTGGATTTTACCAGACCCTCTGACTACAGATCAGAAGTGCTTGGGTTCGATTCCCAACAGCTTTGACTATTTTGCAAGTTTTATAATTTAATTTTTAAGTCACATTTAGATTTTAAGTCGTCATACAAATACTTTATAGCACGATCGAGCCTGTTTTCATACATCTGAATGCGCGCGTGCAAGGAAACCCTCGTGCGTGGCACTCGTGCGCGAGCACGCTTGACAGTGCTACAAAGTATATAATATGCTTGTACCTAACGTCCATTAGAAGCAGTGTCAACGGCGGGCGGGAATGATAGCTATGTTAGTGTTTGTGACTGGCTGCAATTTTCGGCCGCCCGGCCGCATTCGACCAAATTAGGCCGGCATAATAGTCTGGCACGCTAAGCTGAGCCGAATCTGGTTGCATAATCCAAAGTCTGACAAAAAATAGTTGCACCACTTGAGAAATCGAAACATATAATTTCGTTACGAAAAGAATAGATTTTGACTATCAAGAGTATATACAGCAAGTAGTCGCAGAAGTCATGCCACTAAAATAAGGAAGTGGCGCGTCTATTTTTTGTCAGACTTATGTTTCTAAAATCATTCCTTACCACTAGATTTCTCAGTGACAGTTCTCACAAATAATGTAACGTTTGTGAACAGACTATATGGACTAACTAGTACACAAGCCTCAGGGACGATTCATGCTTAGAGCCATATGTCCGTAGCTGGTAAAATTACCAAATGATCACGCCGCACTGCCGCAGTCTGACCACTGTTAGTGGCGTGATTATTTTGTAATTTTGCAGGCTTAACACAATATACGACTGTATATGTGATTGGTAAACGAGCCTTAGGTTGGTCAGACCATGCAGAAAAAACAGCACACTATCAACCCAGAGATTTATTATTCACGTCATCATCATTACAGAATGCAGCATGCAATTAACACAGCAGGAACCATTGCAAACAAAGGCACACACAACAGCACAAAAAGAAACAAACCTAAACTGCAAAATAAATAGGTATACCAACTATCAATGAATGTATCGTATATGTAAAAACTATACATGTGGGGCCAAATTTAAGGGACTCTCCACCAAAAACGTGAAATTTTGCAAAATTTTCGAAAAGTGGCATTTTTATTTGCAAAATTTTCGAAAAGTGGCAATTTTATTTTTGCCCAGATTTTCAAGATCCTCCCCTCCTACGTTAGATGTTGGGGGTGAGGTCCTCCCTTTCCCCCACGAACGTCTAAGGATACAGCTAAGGCGTTATTTAAAGATAAGAAAAAAACAAGAAAAAGAAATCTAGCATCCGATCCGATGCAATCCGACATTTTTTACCAAGAAAAAGAAAAGGAAAGAAAATGCAAGAAATTTATAAAGAAAGATAATAAGAAAGAAATTTTCCAAGATAAGAAAAGAAAACTGTCTTTAAATAATGACTTAGCTGTAGCCCTTATCACCGAGTTGGAGAGGTCTATAACTTTGTAAATACTTGATCAATAGTAACGTTCGCAGAAGCAGATTCTATCATGAAAGCATGATAGCTTCCACTAATAACTCGTACCTACATTTGCGGAAATAACAGCGATATCATTTTTTAACTAGAATTTTTGACCTACTAATTTATGGTGAAATTGATATTTATTCGCAATTTTAACATGCTGAGATAACAAAAGCGCCAAAAACTGACCCGTGGTGTCTGTCGAATACAGGAAAAATTGATGAAAAACGATGGGTAACAAGGTCTTTAGACGTTTGTCATTCCCCCATTTTACATGTATGACAAAAAATACTTCAATTAGAAGTGATTTAAGTTAAAAGTGTGGCAGTCAAGTGCATTTATACATGAGAAATGATTCACTTGTAACCCTAATTAGCTTGACACTCGGAAAAAGGGTTGATCTCAATCCGTGGTGGCTCGGTCGCAAATGACTGACCAAAAAATGCTGGACCCGAAGACAAAAAGAATCACGCGACATCATTATGAGCAGAACGAATTGTAAGCTTTAAAAGACACAGCAAGTAGTCACGAAAATCACGCCACCTGTTTTGTCTCAGGGATCAGCAATTTCTGGTGTGACTTCAATACCGTCCAGTTGCAGTTTTACAAGTCTTAAAACTATTTAAGTGCAAAATACTTGTCCGTGTCCTAAAATCTGAATACCAACGGGATTTTGACTAACTTGTTTACATTTTTAGGTCCAGCTCAAAAACCAAAAAGTCCTAACTATTCCATTTTTTACAGCAGCAGAAAATTGATCTTAAGGACAAAATTATGAACCGGGCATTGGAAAGAGCATCACATGTTAAAGTAAGTAACCTAGTACCTTAAGTGGTTGCAAACAATACATGCCATTCCATGGAAAATCACTCAGGGTCGATTCATACTTACAGCCACCTGTCTGTTCTGCCAGTAATTTTACGATATAGTAATAGAAACAACAAATTTTTGCCATCGAGACTACAACTAAAGTCTGGCAAAAGTAGTTGCACCACTTGAGAAAACAAAACATGTGATTTCGTTACGAAAAGAATAGTTTTTGAGTCTCAAGAGTACAAGCAAGTAGTCGCAGAAGTCATGCCACTAAAATAAGTAAGTGGCGCAGCTTTTTTTGCCAGATTTAGTAGCTGCTATACTCACGTCTCTTGATGTTTCAGTGGTCAACCTTTTTGGCCAGACATTAGATCAGCTTGTGGCGTGATTGCTTATATAGTAATGTTGCCGGCTGAACGGACATATGGCTGTAAGTATGAATCGACCTTTAGAAGAATCACACAGCAAAAGAAGACACGTGCATCATGCCAAAATACAAGTACAGTTTAATTTGCTTAAAAAAGCTTTTGTATGCTCCAAACCAATTTTTGTCGATAAAATCGAATCCCAACTTGTAAAAATAATAGAACTTGAAAAATAAAATTGACTGTTTAATAAGGACAAAATAGAATTATAATTTGTGTGTGAACAAAATGTGTAAAAAGTAACAGCTATAACATGGATACATTTCATTACACAATACTACAAGCAAATTAAGTAATAGCTGAAATATATATTAGCCAGTAATAAAAACTAAAAAGAACGAAAGTATGTAGTAGGGTTAAAAATTCATTCAAATAAAAATTTATACAAGAATAGTTGTATAGTTAGTCATGCTTAATTTACAACTTCACCAACGAATAAAAATTGAGGGAATAAAAAAATGAAAAATAGGCAGTCATTTTTATTTTTCCTTTGAAAACATGGTTTTTTTATAATAAATTTAAGTACTGGCCAGTCAACCAAAAAGGAACTAATGTTTTCTGATGACTCGGATTAAACGGATTAAATTAAAACTTAATTAAGTAACATTAAAAATATTTAATTTAAACCGTTAAATCCGATCAGTTCTGGTCATACTTGTCCGCTGGCCTGTTTTTTATACTATAACAATTTTCAAAAAGATTGAACTTTTGACGAAAATCAATCGATTCATACTATGCCAACAAAGGTTTACGGCTGTGAGGGTCGATTCATACTTACTGAATTTGCCAACTGAACGAACAAACCATACCTACATGTAACAGCACCAAAATTTTGGGTACCCCTCCCCCCTTGGTGGGACACCCCCTCCCCTGCGTCAAACTCATTTTTGACCCCCCTCCCTCCCCAAAATGACGCAATTTTTACCTTTTTTGACCAAAAAACACCGATTTTGACAATTTTTGGCAAAAATTTCGGTAAAAATAGCTTAAATTTTACAAAAAATGCTAATTTTTTTAATTTTGGCCGAAATTTTACTCCCGCCGGGACCCTCCCCCTTCTTTTCCCCCTGGCGGGACCCCCCTCCCTCCCCATAGACCGAGGGGGGTCTTCCCGCCCCCATCCCCCCCAACTACATGTATGGAACAAACGGGTTTAAGTATGAATTAACCCCATAAGCCTATCCGTACAAGTGTCTGTTTGTCCGTAAGTAAAAAATCGAGCGACTGTTTCATAAAATTAAATAGCCCTTAACGGTCAAATTTTTTTGCAAGCTAAACTGGCAGACGTCTACATATGCGCAATAACTCATGCTTGCATCTGTAGCCCTTTTCTGTATACACTAGCTTACGGACGTTTGCTTACGGACAAGTATGAACTAGGCATAGTACGCTATGACTGAGCGGACAAGTATGCCTTGCTAGTGGCATAGTGAGGTTACTACTATTGTCTGGACTGAGATGTTTTGGAGACAGCAGTGTTCTGGGAGCGGGGCATGAAAGCGTTACTAATTCGCACGATGGTGGTGCGGCGCTGCCGATGCCGGGAGAAGCTCCAGTCTGAAACACACACCTCGCACTGGGCTCCATTCATACTTACAGCCGTACATATGTCCGTTCAGTCGACAAAATGACGAAATAATGACGTCACATGCGCTGGCTGATCAACTGCACTAGGCTGCTAGTGATGTCATTCTGCAGGCTGAACCGACATACGGCTGCAAGTATGAATCGAGCCTTACAGCTCTAGGTCCGGACAGTCGGGCAAAACTGCGAAATAACCACGCCACATGCTGATCTTTAAACAAAGCTAAACATTATTAGTGGCGTGATTATTTCGAATTTTTGCTGGCTAAACGGACAAACGGCTGTAAGTATGAATCCGCCCTCAGAATAACCAGCGGGTAAGTTATGCTCTCCCTGCACACTTGTAATGGTAATCAACAGACTAGTATGTTAGTCTATTTTCAAGTTTATCTTTACCCACAGAATTAACTTTACCTAACCTTTACCAGTGGACAAGGGGTCTAACTTAGCCCGTGGGCAGTTTTGAAAACACGGTCAACTGGGACTGGAAAGGGACCTAAACACCGCCACACCCTGAGACAGTGGTTTAACTTAGGGTCGATTCATACTTAGAGCCGCATGTCCGGTCAGTCGGCTAACGAAATAAGCACGCCACAAATTAATCATAAGCACAATTAGTGATGTGAAGCACAATTTGTGATTAGTATGATCAATTTCTGGCGTAATTATTTCGTAAATTTGCCGGTTGAACGGCTATACGGTAGTAAGTGCAAATTGACACAAGAAACCCGAAAAAGTATGAACCAGGCTTCAGATTATCCAGTGAACACGTTTCTATCCAGGTTGAATACGATGTTCAGTTTTGGCCCACTGTCCCAGGTGAAGCCATGGGGGTTACTGAGGGTGCACACCACACTGACACCACAAACCAGAGACCGATAATAAATAAAAAATCAACAGACAACAAAACACACGAAAAATAACAAAAAACACACAACATTACTTCACGTTTATATGCAAAAAATTAGAATTCGCTACTGGTTCTGAAATAAAACAGTAAATATAATTTAATAAAAATAAATAAAATTATTACAAGCTCCGTCCAGAAAAAACAAAGGTTCGTAAAAAGACAAGGCTGAAAAAATACAAAAAATAAAATGCACCAGGACAAACAGATTGGTCAGAACACAAATACGCACAAAAAACAAGGTCCTAATATTTGAGAATACTTTTATAATGGCATAGTTTTCGAAGTTTTTCAAAAGATTGGACAATGAAACAAAGAAAGGTGAAAAATAATAACATTAGCAATTTTATGCATCACGCTATTGCAATAACAGAACTGTTAAGCACGAGGAACCCAAGCTACTTTCCCAAAAAATTATAATACATAAGATTTTTATTATTTTTTATCCAACAAACTAAGTTCAACGGACTTCTTACAATAGGAAAAGAACAGAGACATGCAAAAAAAAAGTTGAAACCGATGTTTTTATAATTTTCAGAATGAACGGACATACGGCTGAAGGTACCAGCTAGAGGCCTGCACGGGCCTATTTTTTCGGCCCGTGGCCCGGCCCGGCCCGTTGCCCGTTAGGACCATTTTCAGGCCCGGCCCGGCCCGGCCCGTTCAGAGTCGTCTGTCGGCCCGGCCCGGCCCGGCCCGTTGGCAGAAAAAAAGGTCAGTTGTCCGTAAACTCCTCATATTGCATTTTCAAGTAGTGTTACTCGTACCAATGGCGTACCCCGAAAAAAATGTGTGGGAATGAGCTTACCATTAGAGTTCGCAACGGGTCGAGATTTTATAACCCGACCCGACCCGACCCGAGCTGATGTCTAACCCGACCCGACCCGACCCGACCCGAGCTGATGTCTAACCCGACCCGACCCGACCCGACCCGACCCGACCCGACCCGACCCGACCCGACTTCTACTGAAGCTGCTATACAAACACTTGAAATTTCCTTGTCACTTTTTTTGGTTTTTTAATTATTTAATAGGTTTTGAAACTATAGCACAAATGTATTTGGGGGGGTTGGGCAACCCCTCCCCCCAGATTTGAGATTCCGGGCCAAGCCCCCCTCAGATTTGACCCACCGAGGCAAGCCCCCATCCTTGTCGCTGAAAAAAGTGCCTGAAAACTCAACAATCGCCTCATATAGCTGTAAAATGCTTCAAAAAAGAACAAACAGCGAAAAAATTGCTAACAAATGTCCGAATTTTGCAACTAATTTCCCATTTTTAAGCAAAATTTACAAATAACAACTTTTTTGTCAGTTCAAGCCCCCAAAACTTCGGGACTAGCCTACCCCCTAAAATTTCTAAAAATTTGGGACAAACCCCTTGGAGCGAGACCCCGTGTATATGTATATGGACTAACGTAGCTAATTTTGGCTACAAAGAACTAAGAGCTCGGAAAAGGTCTGTAGCGGGTCCATGACGTTGAAAATATCATCAAAGCTGAAAAATTTAACTCAAAACTCAAGGATTTATACTCAAAAATTTTGACCCGAACTGACCCGCACAACCCGCGGGTTGGAAAATCTCAACCTGACCCGACCCGACCCGACCCGACCCGACCCGACCCGCACCAACCCGACCCGATTGCGAACTCTACTTACCATTTCTTTGTAATGGGTTAAAATGCACTTATAGCATTACAAACACGAGACCACTCCAGCCACCAAGTTGCAGGCCGAAGGGGTCTGGGGGCGGCAGCCCGTAGAGATAAAATTGAAGATGTTTTCAATTTTTAGACCGAATTTGGTCAACTGGAGACGTATCTGAAATTTTTTCTATCAGAAAAATTAAAACAAAAGGTGGGAACGTAACACCAGTAGATGCAGCATAATGTACTCGTGTGTACATGCATTAGCTTTGTTGAAAAATAATAACAAGGAATATTAACCCACAGAGTTGCAGGGGTCTGGGGGCGGTGGCCCCCAGCAAAAAATAGAGAATTTTTTGATTTCCAGGCCCTATTTCGTCAACTAGAGACGTATCGGAAATTATTTGTCCGCAAAGTCAGGCCCGTGGCCCGGCCCGGCCCGTCAGCTTTCGGCCCGCGGCCCGGGCTGGGCCGGGCCGCGGGCCGTGATGCAGGCCTCTAGTACCAGCAGTAGCAAAAATATATCATAAGCAGTAGAAATAACAGAACAGTGAGCAGAAAGCAAAACACAATTAATTGACAGCAATGGTACACATAAAACAAGGACATAAAGCAAGCAACAGAAACATTTAGCAAAAGCAACATTAATCCTTACTTTAGCAAGCCCAACGAAAATATCAAATTTGCTTTGGCAGTGACCAAAAAATAGTGACAAAGCTAGCTTGGGTTTTAGTTTATCAAAATCATTCAAAATCGAATGCCGAAAATAATTGATTGATTTTCAAGATAATTGATGTGATAAATAATAGAGATAAACCGGGCTAATCGGGCGCAGTCGGTTATATCAAGAGTACATTGCGTACAAGTACTATGACTCACTTCGCATTAAGGTCGATTCATTACTTATAGCCGTATGTCCGGTTAGCCGGCAACATTACGACATAATCACTCCACAGTCTGATCTTACACAGTTATACACTATTAGCGGGGTGACTAATTCTTAATTTAGGCGGGTAAACGGATACGCGGCTGTAAGTATGAATCGACCCTTACGGTACGCACTATGACCGAAATAGCCCTTTGATAACTTTACGATTAAACCCGGGCCCTTACTATTTCAGTGCAAGTCAAAGTCAAGAAGCCATAATTTCCAAGGAGCCAGGAGCCAAGGCCAAAAAACAAATCTTCATTTCGAAAAAACGTTGACACTGAATCATATAGTGTATTTAGTGGAACGTCCAACACTTGGCGAACGCGAACTTTTTTGGGCGGGTTGTCATAGTTGTAATTGACATATTTCTATTCTTTTATGCACTGTTCACTCGCGAACATACATGGGCGGGGGGAGGGGGTTGGGGAGTTTTCACCCCCCGCCTCCAGACTGCAAGAGCACCCTCCCGGAATGTTAGTAGGTAGCTCACGATGGCAAAATCGTGCCCATGAAGAAAAAAAAGGGCGGAAAAGTTGCTCCGAACGCCCTCTCGGTGGCTACCTCCCCCGACCCTGGAATTCGCTGGGCCCTGTTGCTCAACTTTACAAGTCTTACAATTGTAACAGTTGTAGGTAAGTGCAAAATCAGGAGATTCGTTACGAATTCATTATAATTCATTACGAATCACCTGATTTTGCATTTACAATTGTTACAATTTGTAAGACTTGTAGGCTGGAATGCATAAAGGCAGTCTTAGCTCAAGGTCTTGCTAAACGCAGTCTAAACGTTCTAACCTATGTAATACGTGTAGAACTTTTCGTTACGATGTTCTGAATTACTGAAACAGAACGCCTTACACTGGTTTAAACGTAAGACTGCCTTTTAGGCTATAATGCATCCCACCCGTAAAGTTAAGCAACAGGCCCCAGCTGCCCAGTGCCCACGTATGCTTGCGAATATCAAAAATTATCCTAACTATGAACGTAAGACTTCGGCACGCGGTTCAGGCTAATTTTTGCCCCACGGGTAACCTGCTTGGCTTAGTGCTACATTTTCTATTTTATTCTACATATTTTTCAGTACAATTTCAAACCCTGAATGAAAACTGAATTCTAAGAGTCCAATCCAATTCTACTTCATATGCTTTATACCGATACCGACTTGAATTTAGCAGCATCAAAAAAGCCTGTTTTTCAATGGTAAAGCGCAAATAGCATTTGAATGGTCAGAACCGTTTTAGACTTTGCTTTCAGTTGAAACTGAGCACCCTGAGTGATTCGCAACCATAACCAGAATTCAATCTGGGGGTAAAAGCAGCGGAGACACCGCTCATAAGCAGGAAGTTTTTGACCGATACTTAGGGTGGGATTCCCAAAGCGCGTTTAACTTTAAACTCGGTCCAAGACGTTTTTTTCTCATTAAATAGAACATAGTAATGAAATATTCCATGTGTATTTCATACAATCATGTGTTCGACTTGGACCGAGTCTAAGCTAAACGCGCTTTGTGAATTCCACCCTAGGCTCGATTCATACTTACAGCCGCATGTCTGTTCAGTCGGCCAAACTACGAAATAATCACACCGCAATATACACTATTAGTAGCGTGAATATTTTGTAATTTTACTGGCTGAACGAACAGACGGCTGCAAGTATGAATCGATCCGTATTGCAAGCTGGCGCCGCCTTCATTTATACTTGGCTAAACAGTAATTCCACCCCACTTGGTTGCTCTTCTCTAGTAAAGGTCTATTCACACGAGGGCGCATTCTATTTTCACAATCAGTGCTGCTTTATTTCACGACAATGCAGTAAGCAAGGCAGTATGCATGTGAGCCCGCTCATGCTCCATGGCGTAGGTCATGGAGCAAAATGCGCCTTCTTGTGAATAGGCCTCAAGCCTATTGAGCCTCAAGCCTAGCTTGAGCTTGAGCCTAGCCTCAAGCAAATTCCACAAAAACTACTTGGTCAAATTATAAAATTTTTTCATGAAGCAATATGAAATCAAAAAGTTGGATTTTAGTTCAGTTTTCGCAAAAAATTAGAATCGATTGTACAAAGCAGCTAAACAAAATTTGTTCTTGTTCCTGTCCCTGTGTCCTTAAGAGCAAGTATGAGCCGGGTGTTCACAGCACCGAAAAGAACACCGTTGCAATGGTTAACCTAACGGTGTTAGCTATCTCTTAATGCATCTTCTAACTAGAACCTGTATAACCTGTTTACACAGGCTATTTCAGAAAGTGAATTTTCAATCATCTTAGCCAGAAAAATTGATACCACCCAAAGCATGGTTACCACCACAAAAAAATAGTGTTGCTTCCAATCAAAGTTAAACCCTACAAAAACTTTATTCTCATATTAAAAACAAAAACTTTATTCTCATCTCTTACTTCAAATCACTTATCTTAGTATTTTCTAAATTATTTTCGTACTTTCTGAATTATTTTCTTATTGTTATGACTTATTTTCTGAATAAACGTTTAGTTTAATGTAATATTTAATCAATGCTAAAACCCTACGAAAAACTTACGTCTCATGTTAGAAAACTTAAGTCTTAACTTCGGTTCTGTGTTGCCTATGTTTACTGTTGGCAAACCAAGTATAAATGACGGACACCAAATGGCAAAAAGTCTACCCAAAACTCTAGCAGAATCTTCAACTAAGTAAGTTTTACCACCAATGATTGTGGTTTTAAAAAATAAATTGTTAACGTTGCCTCTTGCCCCCTTCCAGAAGTTTGTAAACGTCTAGATTTGTTTGCATATTATTATGGGACTACATATGTACTGGCATTTTGAGCAATGATAGCTATTTAATCAGTCATTAACTCAATGACCACTCAGTATGATACTTGCTGTTGTGAATTATATTCAGGATTATGTTGTATATAAGTAGTCCCATTAAGGGGGGGGGGGCTACCCAGGTCAAAAATAAAAGTTCTACAATTTTGCTTATTTTCACATATGTTACTCCCCCAACGCACCCCAACGTCAGATGAGAACAATTAAGCTTGAAGGTGCACTTTTGGTTCAGTGTGTTCGTCAGTGTATTTACATAGGCAAAAGTACTGCAAAAAAGCCTAAAAGTAGCCCTCAGTTGAACAGTTCTAACACAAACCACATCAAGCTAATCAGGCTGAAACTGGCATAGTAGCAGCCCACATGTATGCGCAAAATCGTATGATCCGAATTTTTTATATGTATTTTCAATTCTAAAATCGAGGGCGAAATGTGAAAAAAATGGCTGTTTTTTGGGCACGCCAAATAATTATTTTACATTTGGCGTCACTGCTCAGGCCCACAGATGTACGGGATCTGGGGGGGGCAAAACCCCCTCCGGGAGCCCCAAAAACGGCACCCCCCCTCTCCCCCCCATCGCCAAACGCTCCCCCGTCGCTTTTCGGAATTTCGCAATTTCCGGCTCCCCCCCCCCACCACCACCTGCTCAGGCCATGGGCAAAAATTTAAAAAAATGGATCATAGAGGTTGAGATATGACATTAGGCTATCGAATCATGTAAAAATCAGCTTCGTCAGTGTTAACAAAAATTTCGAGTAAAGGAACGCTTTGTGAGCACAAAAAACTTTTTTTTGCGCCTATGATTTACACGTAAAATTGAATTTTTAGGAGCCCCTAGTAAAAACTTGGCAAAAGCATTGGTTCCAGTTTGTTACATCTGCGATGCGCCTTCCCTGGGGCTACATTTTGTGCAAATTTGAAGCGAATCGGAGAACCTAAAATTTTCACTTTTCCAGGTAGCCCCCCCCCCCTTAAGGTAGCGCTCAGCAACAAAACTCATGTTTGGCGCTCAGCTCATGCAATAAATAGCAATACCACTTTAATTGTATATCAAAGAGACATCAAAAAAACCTATTTACAATACAGTTCAGCACTTTAATGTGAATGTGTCAAATTTTATGACCATGTCAAATTTCCTATTCACACTAATTTTGTTTTTGACCTAGCTCAGCGAAACTTCAACCGATTTTGATGATCTTGGTATCAATAGAAAGATCTCTCAAAAATCTAGACGTGATTGATCTTCGATTTTTCATTTTTATTTTTGATTTCGCAAAAAATCGATTTTTCAAAAATCAGTCGTGTTTGAGCGACTACAAAAAGTGCTGCGGGCCAAAATTTGAAAATCGAAGAATTTTCACGTCTGCATTTATATTCTTTCTTTCATTGTGCAAATTTTCAACTCAATCGCAAACGGCAGCTGGGACCCAGGTCCAAAAAAAAAGTAGTCTATTTCGCTACGCAAAAAAGTAAGGTTTGCCCACAATTTTCACTTTGTCAAAAATTAGACCTTTCCTAGGACTGCATGTTTCCGTTGAAAAAGTTACAAAAAGCCATAGCTAATTTTTAAGAAATTAAATCAAAAATTTGACATTTTCGAAGATTTATCAGCTTTGTAGGTTTTTCATTTTGCATTTTCTATTTTCACGGCTAAATAACTCAGCAAAACTTCAACGTATTCGTAAGTTTAATACATCAATTTAAAGCTAAAAAACCGCATGTTTTAATGATATGAGTAATCATTTTATATGGAAACAAAAAATTTTTTTGCTACGGCTACAAAATTGTCCAAAAAATTACAAAATTTTTTTTATCACAATATGCACATCAAATGAAAGCTATTTTCATTTTGAACAACTTTCCTTCAAGACATTATGGTCAAAAATGTCGCTAAAAAAAATTAAACGCCAAAGTCGGTTCCCCTGAGCGCCACCTTAAGCAAACAAATCTTTGACGTTTGCAAACTTCTTGGAAGGGGGGCAAGAGGCAACGTTAACAATTTATTTTTTAAAACCACAATCATTGGTAGGTGTAAATACACACTAAACTTTGTAAGTAATTGCATTCTTTGTGTACATGTCAAAGTTCTAGCATAAAATAGTTGTGTACTCTACTGTCTAGACTCCCCCTTGTGTTAAGACATTTAATTCTGAACTGAAAACTTTCATCGGTCTATCGGAATTTGTTAGTTAGGCTGCTAAGTTGCAAGTACGTACGTATTTCTAAGCTAGCTACGTATATACACACTGACCAGGTTAGATTGACAGCTATACTGGCTGATAATTAATGTGTGTTGCACAACTCGGCCAGCACAAAGAAAAGCAAGAGCTGGCTACGAGATCTTAAGACCACTGAAAGTAGCTCTTATTCTGCCCTGTCTGATTGACAAGGCCCCTTAATGCTAATTTCTATGCTTTGATTGCAGATTTTGGAATGTGTAAAGAAGGCATGCTTCCTGGTAAAACCACAAAGACATTCTGTGGAACGCCCGATTACATTGCTCCAGAGGTTACAGTTTTTTAGAATTGTAAATCTGAGTACTGAATTAAACCGATTAATAACTGATCATTTAAAAACTTGCAGACGTAACATAATAAGCTCACATAGCTGTCTTTAATGCGCCATCAAGTGTATCTAAAATTTTGATACGTATTTTGAGGAAATGGGGCAAAAGTAGCGGCACAGAAACAACAGAGGTTCAAATCCGCACGAATGGCAGAAATGATAGAGAATCGCCATGCTTGATTCATACTTACAGCCGTTCCGTATGTACATTGCGTTTGCACGACGCAGTTTTGATAATATAGTTATCAGTTATCACACAGAATATTATGAGGGCGTGAAATATGTCTTTTTATGTTTCAGATAATACTCTATCAGCCGTATGACAAGTCCGTAGACTGGTGGGCGTATGGCGTGTTGCTGTTCGAAATGCTGGCTGGCCAGGTGTGTTTTAGTGGAATCGAACGGCAGGCGTTTTTTGTATTTTGTAAAACTGTCTATTTCTTGTGATTGAGCATCTGTTAACGGTGAGCCATGCTTTGAGGACTGATTTTTTGTTTTGGGCTCAGGCTTAGGTTTAAGATAAGCTCAGGCTTACAATACAAGAACAGAATAAGTACGCAACCGGTGAGGTGTTGTGCCTCTAACGATCTTTGTATTGCGTCATTCTAAAGAGCTAGACGCACGTTTTTTATTTCTACCACTTACTGCCGTTTTGAACAAATTTTATGTCAATAGAATGCCATAAAGTGTGTGGGCTGGGCTGAGTAATATTTCGGTCCTTTATTGTATTTTATTATTATATTTAATGATGTTGGCCCTTTATATTATTGTATTATGTTATTATATTTAAGGCTTTTGACCCTTTATTTTAATCTCTTTTCTTCATTATTTCTGTATTTTATTCGCGTGAACGTTCAATGAATTTGGTTTGTTTCAGCCTCCCTTTGACGGCGAAGACGAAGATGAACTGTTTACGGCCATCACAGAACACAACGTGTCCTACCCCAAGTCCATGAGCAAAGAAGCCGTCTCCATTTGCAAAGGAGTAGGCATTGAATTTTTTAGGGCCGTGGCCGTCTCATAGATCAGGGTTGGCGCGCAAGCGCCAGAACATCGAATTATTTTACGATTACAATACAATTACAACATATTACAATGGTTTTATCTCAGTTGAAATTTCAGCAGAACAAAAACCTGCTGTGCTGCTGGTTTTAAATTTCAACTGAGCTATAACCATGGTTTTAGAAAATCAACGAAATTCGTAATGAATTAACGCAATATTTCGTATTGAAACTGTGTGCTAATCATGCAAACGTACGTAAAACCATGGTTTTTAATAACCACCGTGGTGAATTAATTCCACCCATTAAGTTTAAGACAATATTTTGCGTAGTGAAGCCACGAAATTTGTAATTGCCATTTTTTAATATGAATGTCATTAGTGATCCAATGGGATTGAAGTTCGGGATTGGGATTTATGAAAATGAAATGAAATGATTTACTGATAATACATTGCATAATATCCCATACAGAGACTTTATATGCCGCCTGTTACATCAGAATATAATAATTTTTAGAAAAAAGATGTGAGAAACGGTGACAGTCATTGAAACGGTGACAGTCATTAACTCAAATTTACAGAAGCAGAATTTGGTACATATGCAAAACTCGAATTATGTAGTTGACTTTCCAGTTATGATAATTTTCTAAACTTCAATTAACAAAGTAAGGCCCAATGGTTCTTGTTTATTCAATTCACGAGATACGCTGATAATTTATTTTTCGTCGGCTAAATGCCTGAATCAGAAACTTGGCTAGAATTTTGAATTCGAGCACAGTTTTTGCATTCAAAATTTGAGAAATTATGTAAGGTGTCGGGATCAGGATTTTGTTTTTATCCCGTGTTCAGTCCTCTGCACAAGTGAGATTTATGGCTTAGTTTCGTACAGAACTTTTCAATACGTTCATGATCGGGAGCAAGGCTGGTTGGGAGTTTGAGTTCTCGTCCGATCATTAAATGGCAGCCATAATTAAGTTTGATTATTTGCAGTTCCTTCAAAAGAATCCGGCCAAGCGTACGGGCTGTGGTGCCACGGGGGACCGAGACGTCAGAGAACATGCATTTTTTCGTCGCATTGAATGGGCCCGCATTGAGGCGCGTGAGGTCCAGCCCCCCTTCAAGCCCAAGCTGGTGAGGAATGTTTGTGTATTTTTTAAGCACAGCCTTCAGTTACTTTTTAAGTCCTTCATCCACTCACTGTCATTGTGACTCACCACTCTTACCTAGGCTTATTGTCTGGCTGCGGTGTTGAAGAGTCCGTTTTTATGGGTTTTTGTTGTTTTTTAACTTGAGTTGGATTGTTTTTTACAGCTTTTTTATCAGTCAATGTGTCACCACGTTGTATGAATGAATCCCTAGATGTGATCATGTCGGCGGTCGCTATTTGTGCGCGTTGGATGGTTTATGATGTTTTTTATCACAATATTACACAAACATGAATTAAGTAACATTATCAGCAGTATTTTTTGGTCATTTCACATTTCTAGTTCACTTTTGGACACCTATTTAGTAAGCTAAAGTTGTAACTTGTGAGCTTTTCTCGGTGTCAGTCCCCTGTGAAACGGAACTTCACTTTCTTGAAACAAAGTAAATTTAAAACTGAGCTGATGTTCAGAATTAAAAATTCAACTTGAAACCAAATTTCATTATGGTGAAAAAGTTGTTATCCAGCTTAAGCATGTTTTTATGTGTATAGTTCTGACAGCAAAAATAGAGCCGACCTACGAAAAAGTATACGGTCTTTTTTGGGGTTTTTTCAATTTATGGACAAATTTTAAAAAAATCTTTCCATGCTACCCGGTCTCAATTCATGTGGTTTCAGGGACCCTTTATAGCTACAGTCCCATGCAGCGCAACCGCTAAAAGTATGAAAAAATAACTCACTAGTTTTTTATTAGATTTATGATTTTTTAATAGTTTTCTAAGTAGCCTCATCATCGAATCAGTCAAACAGTTTTAGGTTTTTTCGTTCGGGTTTTCAAGGAATAGTTTTGTGTCAATGGTCTGAACTGTTTTAGTCCGTACATTAATGTTCGTAGCATCCAATTCTCACGTTTTCGTCTTAGTGTAACAAAAGCTTGTATGTATAATCGATAGCGTAGGTCTTTTCAATTGGCAAGTTTTTTAAAAATTTTGCAGAATCTGTACTAATAACTTGAGTGTAGCGAGGGTGTGACTCTTACGTTTTACCATTTTTTTGACTGGACGGCGGTAAATATGAAGTCAAGCATCAATTGTCAATCCTCGTGCATAAGCATGTAACGAACACGTCTGTAATTTCTTGACATTAGCAAATAGTGCTAACAAGAGTAAGTACGTAGGTAGTATTGATTTTATAAAGAATGAAATAGTGTCGTGTTTTTGTGGGTTCTTTTGTTTTAATAGATTCAGCGGATTGATTCACAACCTTAGTTCCAGCTAAAAAAAGTGGACCCTGAGAGAAAACAAGTACACGGGCTTTCATTACCAAAATTAATGTCGAGCATCAAGAGTACAGCAAGTACTTGCAGAAATCGCGTTGCCAGCAAGTCAGCTATAACGGTCACAGTAATTTTCGGCCCAGCTTTGGTATTAGTCGGATCAGAATTCATTGGCAGGGGCGTAGTCAGGGAGGGGGAATGTGGGGAATTCCCCCCCCCCCCCCCGAAATTTTTTCAGACTAAAATTGTACACAAGGGTCCCCCCCCCTTTGGTTTTATGGTCCGACCGAAAAAAATTTCTGATACGTTTCTAATTGACCAAATTTGGCCTAAAAAGCAAAAATTTCTCCAATTTTTTTTCTGGGGGCTACCCCCCCCCCAGACCCCTGCAACTTTGTGAATAAATGTTACGTGCTTTTGTATTTCATTAAAGCGTATGCATGTGTATATGAGTCCATTGTGACTATATGTTTGTTGAACTATTCTTTTAGCTGTTTTATCGTAGCAAAAAGGACATTTTTAGTGAATTTTCGGCTGGTAGTGTCAAGTCTTCTTAAAATGATTAAATTTGCTAATTTTTGGACCCTTTTCGACACACCACTTTTGTAATTTTCGTCGTATTGTGCTCTACTTTTACTTTCGATGCCGCCCTGGTCAAAAATTAGCGTTGTTTTTGAACGAAATATGCTAACATGTGTCGTTTTTTGCGTTAAAATTGCCACTAACTGCATTTTAACACATTTCAAAAAAATCGAAAAGTCATTACCCCCCGAAATTTTTTCCTGGCTACGCCATTGTTCATTGGGCAATATACCACTGCAATAATGCACTGAGAGTATGGTGCAACATTAGAACAATTACTCGTCAGCTGTCACATTGAAAATATTTTTCAGCTACGGTATATACTGCTTTATGAAGCCAATTGGAATGCAGAATGCACTTTTTCCGTAAATTAGAACAAAATAACAGCTTAAACACAAATTTGATTGGCAATAGGTCCTTCTAAGTGTCCCGATGGGTGGGTGTCATTCAGGGGCGTAGCCAGAAAAAAATTTCGTTGGGAGAATGCTTTGAGTAAATATAATAGTCTTTGAAATTGTGCAACTTGTTCTAAAGCTGTTCGGGTTTTCAGGTTACGTTAGTGTAAATGTCAATTTTTCCCTCAAAACGGAATATCGAATTTTTACTTTTTGGTCTCTGGTGTTGAGGCCAAAATCAAAGCAATCAAAAACTTTGTTGTAATTCACTTTTATGTGTATGTGTTGAGTTATTTTGGTGTCAAATAGTTCGATATCGAAAGGGAAGTTGAAGAAATTTCGCACCAAACATGGCCAGCTGACACATTGCTTGGACTCTAGTTGCCTCAAACAATCCCATTTTGCTCATTTTAAGTGTTGACAAATCAAATAATTCTGTGCACGCTAAAACTAGGTATAAAGGACTCTGAAACTTTGTATTTAGTTTTTCTAAAATAGGTGGTGTTTTCAAGTCAGACTAGTATAAATGCCAATTTTTTCTTCAAAAACATTTACCCAATTTTCATTTTGCGGTTTCTGGGGTCACCAAATTTTTTTTGCCACAAATAAGAAAAAAGAAAAATGAAGGTACGTTTTTCTTTTGATTTTAAAATAAGCGTCTAAATTTTTCGCAATTTATCATTATTGCTGTGAGTACTTCACTGTTTACGCACAGTTTCACAGTTCAAACAGGTATTACTCCGCAACCACTCAAGCAATTTGCACTAAAATTTGTCTGCATAAACTACAACATATGTCCTTTTAGTTTATGTAAACAAACTAAACAAATAAGTTGATAATTGTGACGAAAAAATCGAATGTGAATAGGTTTTTAAAACGTCATTTTTCCGACTTTGCGACCTCACTGCAAACAGTATGCTGCATCAATTTTGATGAAACTTGGCGAAAATACTTGCCTCAACATATATTTTCAAAATGTATAAAGAATGATGTTTTATTTGTTTCTAAAAATGTTTTACAGTTACGCAAAATCGACTGCTTTCGCGACACTACCCCCTTAACTGTAACTGAACTGCTTCGGTTGTAAAAAACTGATTGAAATCAGTTAACTGATTTTATTTTCAGTTACATGCAATAACTGAAAATTAATTTCAGTTATACGTGGAAACTTCTAAAAATCAATACATTTCCGTGAGTGCTTGTTCATTTATTTATTTACATACGCACACAAAATACATTGAACAAAGACTAAACGAGCGAGTTTGAATCTTAAAAGCCTTATATTGAACCTATTCAACGTTTTGTGATCAAACATACTTTCAAGAGTTACGTCATTAATAGTTAATACTTGTCACTTGATACACAAGTTTAAAGCTTTTGTAGGTTTTGAAATTTGGTTTTGAATAGATTCAAGTGGTAGTACATAATTAATTTGTTGATAATTAATTAGCAATGAATCAAGCAGTAATTAGTAGAAACTACGTAAAAACGAAATTCATAATAACAAATATCAGGATTAACGGAAAATGAAACCAGCAAATTTGGACGAATAACTGAAAATATTTTCAGTTAAAGTTATCAGTTACAGTTAAGTTAACTTAACTGTAACTGAACTGATTAAATTTTTGCAAATTTAACTGATAACTGAACTGATATAATCTTCAGCGAATCAGTTAACTGATTAACTGAACTGATTAAAATTTCGGTAAACTGAAAACATCCCTAATCAGGATGATATTTTGTAGTGAAATTATGTGAAAACAAAAATCATATAAAAGCGTACGTAAAACCATGGTTTAATAAATTAACCACCTTTGTGAAATGCACCCTAGGTATGTGATTTTCTTAAATAATTTTCTAATGAGCTGCTCGTTTGTAAAATGAATCCTATGCAACGTACAGCTCCGTAATAGTAGACATGAATCTTGACTTTTGTACCAGAATATTTGTGGGTACCAAAACTTGGCATTCCAATCCCGTTAATTTAGCCAATTTTAACTTGAAAATTAACTTTAATAAAATCTGATATACTATAAGTGCGTTATGCATATACGTGAAACATAAACGCCTCAATCGCAAACCTTAGACCTTGTAGTGGGAAGGGGAAATTACAGAAAATTTTTTGCCCAAAACTTGTTATTTACAATGGCGTCACATTGAAAGACCTGTTTCTGTGCAGTGGCTTAACGGTGTGCGCATTTTATGGAACAGGAATTTAATTGTTTAACGAAACACATTTAATTGTTTCAGGAATATTCTAGGTAAGTTTCCCATGTATCACGGTTTTTTAGATGCCTCGGAGAAACGGCGATTCGGCTATAGCCAATTATTATACACGGATTTGCCTAAAATAGCCGGCAATAGCTGTGGCGATTTTCAGCACATATTGCCGATTAGACTGTTTCGCCGCGGCTATAGCTCGCCGTGGCTATTTTGGCGATTTTTAAATGGCCAAGTTTTGACTGAACAAGCTTGGCTATAGCCAGCCTATGGCTATTTTTGAAATCTAGTAGAGACCACCTAGGAGTGGCGATTCGGCTATAGCCGCCAATAGCCGTTTCGAATACACTGTTTTGTCTGAAATAGCCGGCTATAGCTATGGCTCGCCGTGGCTATTTTTTCACTGGTGCTAATTCGCCGCGGCTATAGCTCGCCGTGGCTATTTTGGCGATTTTTAAATGGCCAAGTTTTGACTGAAGAGACGTAGCTATAGCCAGACCATGGCTATTTTTGAAATCTAGTAGAGACCACTTAGGAGTGGCGATTCGGCTATAGCCGCCAATAGCCGTTTCGAATACACTGTTTTGTCTGAAATAGCCGGCTATAGCTATAGCTCGCCGTGGCTATTTTTTCACTAGTGCTAATTCGCCGCGGCTATAGCTCGCCGTGGCTATTTTGGCAATTTTCAAATGGCCAAGTTTTGACTGAAGAAACGTGGCTATGGCTATTTTTCTGAAATCTAGGAGACCACCTAGGAGTGGCGATTCGGCTATAGCCGCCAATAGCCGTTTTGAATACACTGATTCGTCTGAAATAGCCGGCTATAGCTATAGCTCGCTATGGCTATTTTGGCGATATCCAAAACGAAATAAAAAATGCAAAACTTGATGACTTTGTGGAATCGAACCAACAACCCTACGATTGCGAAGCGAACGCTCTGTCGCTAAGCCACAAAGTCATCTGGAATTGTGACAATAACTGCAGATTTTGAACGAACGACGAAAACTTGCTTCAATGGGGCACAGTAAAAATTGATATTGAGCAGTAATTGAATTATAGAAAAAAGGGGGGACACCCCCCGTGGCAAAAAAATAATTCTTTACACATCGTGACCATGTTCTTACTTTATCAGTAACTCTTTTAGCACTGAACTGTGAGATTAATTTACTTATATAGATAGTTTATTGTCAGACTTTCAGGTGCCCTGTAGCTCAATGGTGAAGCAGTCGGATTGGTAACCGATAGGTTGGCAGTTCGATTCTGACAGGCCACACAACTTTTTTCAATTTATAGCTTTGATACTGAAACACTGTTCTAAGCCGGCAATAGCCCAGCTATAGCCGGACACTAACAGCTATTTCTAGTCAAAACACGGCTATAGCGCTAATAGCCGATTGACAGCGTGGGCTCAACAATTCTGTGAAACGGCTATAGCCGAGCTATAGCCAGGCTTTACCGGCTATTCCTAGTCAAATAGTGGCTATAGCGCTAATAGCCGATTGACAGCGTGGGCTCAACAATTCTGTGAAACGGCTATAGCCGAGCTATAGCCAGGCCATACCGGCTATTCCTAGTCAAATAGTGGCTATAGCGCTAATAGCCGATTGACAGCGTGGGCTCAACAATTATGTGAAACGGCTATAGCTGAGCTATAGCCAGGCCATACCGGCTATTCCTAGTCAAATAGTGGCTATAGCGCTAATAGCCGATTGACAGCGTGGGCTCAACAATTCTGTGAAACGGCTATAGCCGAGCTATAGCCAGGCCATACCGGCTATTCCTAGTCAAATAGTGGCTATAGCGCTAATAGCCGATTGACAGCGTGGGCTCAACAATTATGTGAAACGGCTATAGCTGAGCTATAGCCAGGCCATACCGGCTATTCCTAGTCAAATAGTGGCTATAGCGCTAATAGCCGATTGACAGCGTGGGCTCAACAATTCTGTGAAACGGCTATAGCCGAGCTATAGCCAGGCCATACCGGCTATTCCTAGTCAAATAGTGGCTATAGCGCTAATAGCCGATTGACAGCGTGAGCTCAACAATTCTGTGAAACGGCTATAGCCTAGCTATAGCCGGGCTATACCGGCTATTCCTAGTCAAAACACGGCTATAGCGCTAATAGCCGATTGACAGCGTGGGCTCAACAATTATGTGAAACGCCTATAGCTGAGCTATAGCCAGGCCATACCGGCTATTCCTAGTCAAATAGTGGCTATAGCGCTAATAGCCGATTGACAGCGTGGGCTCAACAATTCTGTGAAACGGCTATAGCCGAGCTATAGCCAGGCCATACCGGCTATTCCTAGTCAAATAGTGGCTATAGCGCTAATAGCCGATTGACAGCGTGAGCTCAACAATTCTGTGAAACGGCTATAGCCTAGCTATAGCCGGGCTATACCGGCTATTCCTAGTCAAAACACGGCTATAGCGCTAATAGCCGATTGACAGCGCGGGCTCATCAATTCTGTGAAATGGCTATAGCCGAGCTATAGCCGGGCTATACCGGCTATTCCTAGTCAAAAGGCGGCTATAGCGCTAATAGCCGGTTGACAGCGCGGGCTCATCAATTCTGTGAAATGGCTATAACCGAGCTATACCCGGGCTATACCGGCTATTCCTAGTCAAAACACGGCTATAGCGCTAATAGCCGATGCGCGTTGTACCCCTTCTACACTTCTATTATACTTCCATTACTTACGTAACCTTTTGATTAAAGCGAAGACACTGCTATTAGCTGAATACAGGGGGCGGGGGGGAGGGGGGATGGTTATAGCTGCGTAGACTGGGAGGCGGTAGGGTGGTTCCTATCGCTGTCTCAGGAGTAGGCGTAGATAAGCGTTTTGCTCAGTGAAGCTAGGAGGTAATGTGCAAAAAATAGTCTACAAGTGCAGCGAAGGGGTTAAATGCAGCTGGCCGCTATATCTGTCTGAGTGGGGTATAATAAATCGTGATACATGGGAATATGACCATATTCTATGAAGACAAACTACAACAATTATTTGTTGCCTTATGTTGTTAAGATGAAAATTTTTCGTTTGTATTCTGAAATTTTAAATGAATTATGAAACGGCGTTTTTCTTTCAAATAAACAGACAAACCAATCTTATGCACTGAATTTTTCAGATTTCAGACCAAAACATTCAGATTTCAAACCATAGTTATAATATGAGAATCATACGTTTTTGCCGAGTTTGCAGAGTGCAAAAATCAAAACTGTCCAAAATTAGTAATCAAAAACCTGTTTGCAAATCAAAATGATAAGAAAAAATTAAATTACGCAAATAAGATACGTATCGTTTTCAAATGATTTTTCAATTTTTAGCCTTCACGGAATTCTGAAATTATAAATTTTTCACAATGCACTATCAGTAAAAACCTAACAGTGGATTGGAACAGTTGAACAGTGTACGTAGCTCTTGTTTTGTTCAGTCAGGGTAGTTTTTGTGCACTTTTTAGTATTTCTGTTTGTGAATGATATTGACTTTTTTCTTGTTGTGAAGCCGTTGATTTATCGACCCCGTGAGAGTCCCCAACTAGTCTAAAGTTCCTTCCAGTAGCCATGTAAAAATGTCAACTTTTGTTTAACGGACAAAGCGTGATTTTTATGGGTTGATGGAGCGGCTTAAATACTCTTTGTTTTTTCTCAATGCCTCGTTTTCTAGTGCGTTCTGAACATTGTTTCGTCATGGATCGTTGTTGGAGTTTATCATTCAAACAAAAGAATCGTCGACAAAACGTTTTAATGTAAAACTAATTTTCAACGTGGTAAGTCTATCAATGATTGAAAAACTATTAGATTTTTATTGATACAAAAAAGAAAACGATCTTGGAACTTGTACAATGAGTATAATACAAACTTCAGCTTCGGGGCAGAACGGCAGAAACATGTAAGTTTTTTGTTTAGAACACAATGTACATCATTCACACAATGAAGGACTAAATGCAATAGCTTGCAATGAATTATTGCAAAAGTTTGATTCTACAACATAAAGTTTGTAAAAAATTGTAAAACTTTAAATTAGCAAAAAAATTTAGTTTAATTTGCCGAAAAAGTTAAAAAAAACAAAAAACGGTTACTGTTCAACATTTGAACGGTAGAGCTCCGTTAGACTAATAGGCCATTTTGAGCAGTGAAACAGTGAGTGAACGCTGTTGACATTTATGCAACGTCACTGTTTAAATTCAGTGTTCAAGCTTTGATAAATATCAGTTAACAATCAATGACTAAAAACTGGTAGGATTTACGCAACGGAAATAATTGTTCACTTGTTCAAATTGTTAGATTGATAGACTGTTCAAATTTTTATGCAAAGGGTCCCTGGTGTTAGTTGATTTCCGGCGAGAGCCGGATAAATTATGCACTTTTTGCGCAGCCGCCTCAGCGGCCGTGCATACTAATCTCAGTCAATGCACTGAAACGAAATTGCATGTAAATCATGCATAGTTTCAGTGCATTGACATCGAGTCGGTGATACAGGCATAGCAGCTGCCTGTCGGATGCAAAGTGTTGTGTCAGTGTGTATGTGTATAAACAAATCGATAAGAGACACGTGCGTCAGGTCGGCGCATAAATCTGACCACTACTTTGCATACTACCGTATTGCGTCGAATAAAGCCCCAGCATCGAATAAAGCCCCAGCCTTGAATAAAGCCCCAGGAAGCTTTTCACGAAACACTAAAACCCCAGGGGTTTTATTCGAGGTAATACGGTATGTAGTGCCACTGCAATGTGCATGTAGATTGCAGACTGATTGTAATTGTTACTTTGGCAAATTTACATTATATGTGGAGTGTGGACAAGTGGTTGGTAAACAAGCCCTTCGTAGCGTCACTTTTTTCGACTACAGTCAAAAATTTTACGATTTCTCGATTTTGTACCAATTTTGGCACACTTTTTGAGCATCTAGAAGGGGTGGTAGGTTGAGGGGGTGCCTGGTGTCTGAGGGGGGAGCGCCGATCTCAATGAGGGGGGTGGATCCCCTACGCCCTATGTGCATCAATGGTAGGAATAGAGTGTAAAATTCACGCTGGAGAGTTAGGGTTACACAGGTTGGATTACAATACAATAAAGTACCAACTTCATGCGGGCTGGGACAGACCTATTACTCGCGGGCCCAGCCTGGAGCCAGGCTGAGCGCACAATAAACTAAGCGCCGCAATTTAATAAATTTAATTTGCATAATCAAGTAACATGTGCGTCGCATAACATATCGCAGCCAGCCTCACGTAGCAGCAGCAGCAATAAAAAAACCATTAGCAATGCAGACTATGATGACTTCGACCTGGCCTGCAGGCAGCCCCGCAGTCCAGACCTTCAGACTTTTGGACCAACCTTATCTGAAGTGTGCTTTGGGGGAGGAAGATATGGCAAAGCCTTATAGTTAGGATATTATGCTTGTAAACGGAATAAACACGCGAACAAACATTTTATGCAGAATTGTAAAAATAGACTAATTTGGAGAAGTTAAGAGTTAGACCTGGTTAGACTAACTTAAATTCTGCTGATTCGAGAGACTGTCCAGGTCAGTTCGTGAATAGTATAATATCCATAATCCGTAAAATCTCCCAAAAATCTAATCTAATCTTTTAGGTAAAATGTATTTCGAGTTATTTAAATTAATCTGAAATCGCCTGTGAAAAGTGAATGTTTAGCTTATAGTGTAAAATTTATTAAGATCTAATCTATATACTAACCAAATTACCAAGATGTAAAATAATACTGTAACGTCACGCCTAAAACTAATAGGCACAGTATACACGTAGTGTTGTTATTACTAGACTATATTAAAACAAAACCGCCTTATTTGCGTCACGAGAGAGAGAGAGTAGGCGTTGTTTCAAGAGAAACTTTTAATACTGTAAATAAATAGTTTTTTATTGAACGATATTTTTGGGTTTCAAAAAGACTCGGAAATTGATACGAAATGTTTTTGCAGGAGCACGCTGTTCATCACATAAAAGTCTCAGCGTAGAAAAAAGGAAGTAAACGTTTTTAGGCAAAAACTGCACTCTGGGTGAGGTGAGGGTGAATTTCACAAATGAGGTTTCGTTAAACCATGGTTTTACGTACGTAGTAAGAGTTGTGTTGCATCTGTAGGATTGCCCCCCCCCCCTTGATGCTGCCATTTTGATAGAGTCTCTTCTTTAAAAATCACCTAGGTACTGACATAGGTTAGTTAGTACTAAGTATAGGTAACTAGCGCGTTTTGGCGAACTATACTTCACGTTTCACGAATCCTGTGAGTCTTGGCTCTACATTTCAAAAACATCGCATCAGCCAGTTTGAACATTCTACGTACAGCATGCCAGTAATTATTTGATTATGTCTGCGAACAATGTATATTTGAATCCTAAAGTCTTAAACTATACCGTTGCCAAGTTTCACAAAACTACGTTCACATATGGTTAATCAAAGGGGGTCCCCAACCCTTGGCCAGAGATATTTTATAAGGACAAATCGCAAAGAGCGAGTGTGTATGGTGTAGAACATACATACATATGTAGATTATTGACTTGATGGGTGATGTCAAGATAGCGCAAATAGCGGGAAGGGAAGTGGAATTTTTTTGTGTCTGTGAAAATGAACGCTTACATGTCAGTCGTGACTCGCCGTCTATATGACACGAGCTTGCTTTGTTATGAGTTGATTAGCCTATTAGTAAAATTTTTATTTATTTTATTATTTCGCTTTATTACTATATAGGTAAGTAGGAGTAAGCTGGTAACTAGTAATTTATAAACTGCTGTGTAACGCGGTTCTTATCTAGACTAACGGCTGGCCACTACGCTATTGAGTCGCCACTCGGCACTTTATTCTACGATTTGTACTAAAACACTCTTTCAAGTGCTTGCCGTTCCACATTTGCAGTCAGCAGTAGTCTTTGTGCACTGATTGGCTATGAAGTGAGTGCAAACAAAGAGCACTTCTGAAACTTCACCACCCACATTGTAACACCTGCGAAACAGTTAGCTCCTGTTTTCTGCTTGCTGTTATGAAACTACATAAAGTGTAACTTTTATATAAACTCAAACAAATGCAAAATTGTTTTCTATTTGCTTTAATTTGGGTAAGATGTTTTTCATATTTTGTCAACGTGTCACATTAATTTTACAGGTAATGGGTGAGGATCCGACTTTTAGCGGTCGTAAGTCGTAAGCGGTTACAGTTGTAATTCGTTCAGCCGGCAAAATTACAAAATAATCACCGCACCAGTTGATCAAACACATTATTAGACTTCTTCGTATATTGGATTGAACATATACTGTTAGCATAAACCGACTCGTAAGCGGTCGGAAATCCGCGGAATAATTTGCTCACAGACAGCCAAAATCTTTACCTACATATGTACCTACATACTAATTGTCTGTATGTATATATTCGTTTTCTTATCATTTCAGATTAACATCACTTTGACTTTAGCTGAACTAAGTGCCAAAACACCACTTAAAAATTCACCAGGTTGGTTCATTTTACGTGTGATCAATTTTTTGCATGTGCAAACTTTATAATTTTTGCAGATTGTTATGTAAAACTAGTTGCGTTGTGGAGAAAATTTACACTGAATTTAACAGGCAACATTTCTGTCAGACTTGTTGATTTGTTCATATTACAAATAAATCATCAATAAACTATACGTTTACAACAGTTAAATTATTACTAACAATAAAATTTATCTTACAAATTAATCACCAATAAACTATGTACACATTTTTAACAGTTACTTATTACCAAGAGTAATATAATAAAAAGAGTATGACACTCTCCCTATGATGCCTTGGGGCTTGCGTCCATTTTTTACTCTTGCTATTACTAATAATGAATTCTATTTTCAGAGCAAGTTCACTCTCGTGCTAAACGCTGGTGTGGTTGTGTGGGTGGTGTCTGTGGTTGTTTTCCACGCTGCTGCTGCATCAATGGAATTTGTGGTCCATGTGGCTTGAATGGATTTGCTGGGCCACTATTGCTTGCCCTTGCAACAGGTGTGGTTGCTAAAAGGCGTAACATTTATGCACAGCACGTACCATCTCTATTAAGGGTCCCATTGATGCAGCGACCATTCAGGGCAAAAATGGTTTTTTACAAGTTTTTAGGAAAAAAGAACTTCATTTCAGTTAGAGTTACGGTATGCGTCAGAGTTAAAATCAAACTAAATGACTTTCAAATGATTATTTTACATCACTTTTTATTTAAAGTTAAATTGAGGGTGTTTTAATTTATGCTGAAGTTTGAGTTTGACCGCTAACTTGCTTAGTTTAAGTTGGTGAAACTTAACTTTTTTGCCGTACCATCAAGTATTACGTAACGCAAAGTAAGAAATTAACTTCGCCTATGAGATTATACCGAAGTCTCCGTATCGTACAGTAGGAATCAAATCAATAATATCGTGAAATAATTTGAAGTAGGTAAGTATGCTTGGTATTTGCCAAATGAAATCGTTGTCACTGCAAATTAAATCACTTTTGTACTTGTAATAACTTCGCGAACCTAATTCACTTAATGCTCAGACTTTGCACGTTTATAATTGTTATATGTTTTCAGACAGGAATGATGAAGAAGTTATTGAATATGTGGACTATGAAGCACTGGACGAAGATCTAGATTCCATAAAAAACGCAGACGATGCAGAATTCGTCCGACTTGAACGCCAGAGACACAGAAAAAATAGAGTATGACCACATTTAAGGTGGTAGTAACGTTTTCGACAGTTTTGCAGGAGTAACACTTGACAACTTGCTATTAATTTTCAATCAATAATTTATAGTACGCATATTAATTTAGGAAACTATAAGTCATTATGAGATAAAGGCTTGCTAAAATAGCTTGAAACAATCATTTTTAATTTTCACAGAAAATATTTTTCAGCCAGTTACGACAATTTTTCGTAAATTTTATGTTTAGCTAAGCCAAAGTAGTAGCTAGTCAAAACGACTGTTTATTGAAAAAAGAAAAAAATGACACACGGGCATGTCAAGAACCTTCAATTTAGATGCCAAAACTTATCCTTCCGCTTTTCACTTTTTGAGATTAAGTCACATTTATGCAACATTTCTTTTTGAATTAAAGTACATTACACAAAAGTCCGCAAAACTTGACAACTACTAGTAGGATTTTGTTCAAAATTTGGGATAAACTGGCACACATACATGTCTATTTTATACCAAAATTTCAAAATTTTTGTTTGCTTAAATTTTGCGTTACATAAATTTCATTCACAGAAATCTGTAAAAATGTACTTCCGTGGACTAAATCTCAAGTCTCGATGTTGCAATCTTTTTATGCGTGATTTTACATGTTTTTTAGACAATTTCTGATGTGTCAATTTTTTTATTTGTATCAAATTAGACTACTTCGTGAAAAAATTAGATTCAAAAATTCGAATATTTTTCAAAATTCGAAAAAAATCAAAATTAAAGGTTTGTAACTTCTTTTCTGCATCATATAAATGCACCAAACTTAGCACTAAAATACACCCTGTTATTGGCTATGTTGGTGTAAAGAATGAAATTAGTTGGAGTTACACTGTCAATTTTACAAGCAAAATAAGAAAAATGCAAAAATTCACGAAATTTGACTACTTTGATAGTGTCTGCTGACTAGCTTGTTACAGATTTAAGCTAGATAATGTGCATAAGTGTAGTTTCAGTCAAGTTCTTTAACGTGAAAAAGACAGCTATTAAATTCATTGAGTCAATCAAAAGTTATAGCACGTTATAAAAACTGTCGAAAACGTAACTACCACCTTAAAAGCTTTTAGCAAATTGATCGCTTATGTAGCCACGTCGATGCATGTGTCATAAATAGGCCATTCCTTTTGTTACGATTATCACTTAGCATTACTGCATACCTATTTCACTGTTGGTTAGTTCCACATGCGTATTGTAGTTTGTGGATGTCGTGCATTGTGTGTGATAGGTGACTCTTCCATTTATGAATTTTAAGTCCTGATTTTCAAGCTTTGCCTGAGTTTTGAGTGACCTGTCAGCGTAGATGAAGCTTGCTCCACAACGTAAGTTTTGTGACAGAACTCTCACGCCTAGCCACTCAGCCACCGGCTCGGTTCTTTTCAGGGTACCTAGGGCATCCTCGTGACGTAACTGCTTTTGTAAAACGTAACTCCAGGTTCCACTATAGTGAAGCAATCATATGCATGGAAAGGTTAATGCTGAGTTTGTTTTGTCTTAGATTACGGAAAATGAGCGACGTAAAAAGCTGACCACAACAGAGCCACCAACAGTGCGTTACGTGGACGACGATGTGCTAGATGATTTGGCTAATTTGGACAGTGAACAATTGCTGCAGACCAGGGAGAAACCTGAAAAGATTAAAAAGATTACAAGAACGAGACATGTTAAAAGACTTGGTATGACAGTGTAGTTTGATTTATTGATTTTGACTTGACCTGATCATCCTTCAGGATTTGATCATTACTTTTTCTACATACATAAGAGAAGACTGCCTGTATTGGTCAAATATTGATAGATAAGACACTTTTATTTGAAGTAAACGCAATAAGTCCAATTTTCAGATAAATGGTTAACATCAAACAACACCTACATTTTATTAAAATTTGAGATTTCAAACGCCCTTTACATTCATTATAATATTAATAATCTTACCTACTTTATTACTATCAGTAGATACCTATGTACTTTATTATTATTATATTTTGACAATAGTTTTTGAAAAAAGAATATGCAAATTTGCTTTAATTTACAAAATTTTTTAGGTGCGGCTTGCAAGTCTACTGACGAGTGTGGTCGAAATGCCCTTTGCGCAAACTGTGTGTTTATCAAGTGTTGTGCTTGTCCAAAAGAAACGGTAAAAAAAGAAAGTCCTCACTGTATTTTGAAAAACGAATATCGACGAGATGAAATTCCGACTGACCCACCAACGCCAAAACCGAAGGAAAATGTGACCAAAATAAAGAAAATTAAAAAAGTCAAGAAAACCAAGGACGACGGAGACGACTATGAAATCTTGCTGAGTCCTTGGGCTCAAGGACTCAGACTAGTGGACCGACTTTTTGTGCCGGGCAGTGGGTTGCTAACAGCTGTGCCAAACGGAGCGCTGATTGGGGCACCCCTGGTCATCCCAGCCCGCTTGGCTCAGCTGTATCAACCCGTGCAAATTCTAAGTGTTGGATGAATTTATTATGTAATCTTGCTTATTATGCTCATAACTATATATATATTTCTGCTGGTAAATAGTCTAAAAATTTGTTTGCGAAATTTGCGAAAATTGTTATTTAATTATTTAAACTACTTTGATTATTTAATTCGCTGACTATATCTCACCAGGCATCCTGTATTGATGATTTAACCAGGTTTATCTCCACCAAACAGCAAACTTGATGTTGTCTTTTTTATTTACTTAATATATGTGCGAAAGTCAGACCAAAAAATGCTGGACCCTGAGACAAAAAAAAACACACGATTGCATTTCAAAAAGAACTAATTGAAAGCATTCAGCAGTTTCTGGTCACAGACTTTAGTAAGCTCAACATAGTACTTTGTTGATATCATTTATCCATCAACCACTTTTATTATTATAACTTACTTAAATACCTACTATATGTAGTTTCAAACTACAGTTTATCATCCGTATCACTTCTTAAATACTATTATAATTAGTTTCAACAATAGAGTTTTCAAATAGGTTTTGTTCATTCAGTAGCTGATCAGCGATATGTTGAATGATTCGCCACGCATCCTCAACGTGCTTCGAGGTCGTGAGAGCAGAACACAGGGCAAATCGGATTATATACTTTCCCTGGACGGTGGCGGGCACCATATGAAGTCGATTATCTTCATTCAGTCGTTTCATTAGTATTTCGGTCACTTCGTTTGGTTGGTTCTAAATAGGTTTATGTTGGGAAAAATGTCAAAAAACGAAATAAAAAAATATTAAAAATTAAAAATGAAAAATGAAATCAAGAAAATCAAAATCAAAAATACCGTCGACAAACCTTTTGTTACCTATTATTATTATATAGTATATACTTACTTATAGTAGAACTTCGTAATACTTTTATTTTTTAAATTTTAACACTAAATTTATAATATTATAATATTATCAACAATTAATAAATGTCTAAATAAAACTGAGCTAATTAAACTATTCAAAGTATTAGAATTATATTATGAAAAATGCAAGGATTTAACGTACTAAATGAGTATTGATACTTTTAGCAATGAGCCGCTAATGGATCTTTTTTTGATACTACTAAGTCGCTCTTTTAGCGCTTTAATCTTAGCGCCACATGCAATGCGAGACTTTTGTATAGACTCTGTTGTTATACTGTTGGTACATTTTATATTGATGCAATAACTACTGACGTACTTTTAATCGGAAACACACTAATCCCAGAACGACTGGAGCAAATATTTCAAACCGATCATCTTTCCGGACAAGAGCTTCAAATTCTTTCGCTAGTTTGCAGTGCTAAAATAACATAATAAAAAATATACCAAGCACAAGTTTACTGCAAAAGTAAGTAAGTGAGTGAAAAGGGTGAACGTTTGTCAACATTAGGCCTGTTGCGCAGCGCAGTAAAAATTAATCGTAAACAAAAGTAACTTTTAACAAATCAAGAGAGCATCACTGTAAGAAAATGACACTGCCTGAATTAGAGTTAATTGTTTTAGCTGATCTAGTGCTGTGACCAGTCACGTTGGTAAATGGAAAAAACCCAAAATGTCAAGTCACCGCAGGGCCCGGTTTCATAAACAATGAATCGCGATTCATTAGTAATACTGGTGCAACATCGCGCAAATCGAGTGTAACTTGGTCCTTACACAATATTTCTGCTAGAAAATTTCATGACAGGTAGCCAATATGTTAAACAACGTGTGGATTAATTCTCATGATAGTCAAGTTATCCAGTGAAAACTATAGCTAACTTGAAGTTATTCATCAGTTGCAAATATTAGTGAAATTTTTAAAACGACTAATATTTACTAATATTTGGAACTAATGAATGACTTTGACTTAGCTATACTTTGGTCTGCTTCAAGCAAATGTTACAAAAATTTACACACACAATATCTAACATATTGGCAATATGTTGTAAACATTTCTAACAGAAGCATTAAGTTTTATAACTTATTTTCTAGCTCTTATCAGTGTTACCAAGAGTAATTAAGTCCAATCTAAACTCTTGGGTTTTATGAAAACGGATCTTTTAGACGGGCTACACAGAGTCCCAAACGTAGTCGGTTTTATGCTTGTTAGTTTTCTGAGCTCACATTTTTGCTTTGGTGGCAGTGTAGGAAACTTAGTAATCACATCACACATACTGAAATTGAATTGAAAAATGCTTAATTTTCAACTAAAAAAACAGCCGCAAACTAGCTTTGACTTCAAGGCAAAATCTTTTAAAAATTTACTAGTGTGTCCCAAGTTTAGATATAACTTAACCTAAAGCTAAAATTTTTCACCCAGCGACATGCTTACGTCCCGAAACATTTGGGGTTACGGGATCTTCACAGGAGTACAGGAGTACAGGACCCGACCCAAAAAAGTTATTGGAACCGTTTTCTTCAAAATTCGTGTGAAAAATGAGTTTGAAAAAAATGAAAAATCATACGAGGTTTGCAATGTCAAAAAAGGGCATTTTAGACAGAAAATATCAAGTTAAACTATTTTTCGCAACAGTTTAACTTAAAAAACAAATATTTTTATCACCCGGGTTTCGAACTGGGGTCTTTTCGCACCCGAAGCGAGAATTGTACCAGTGGACTACCGAGTTAAAAATGCGTTCGTTTCTAAAAAAACTTTTAATACTATTAGGTGAAACAAAGAATTCCAGTATACTACTACTATCGATACACTATGCTAACATAGAAATTTACAAGATTTTAGTAATATCTGAAGAAGAAACTAATAGAAGTAAATAAAGCCTAGCGGTTTTCGGTTTAGGCATTTGTAGAACTAAGATCTTCGATAGCCAAGGCCGGTTGGCTCAGATGGTAGTGCGTTAGGCATTTACCGAGAATCTGATTCCAAGTCAGAAGTTTGGGGGTTCGAATCCCCACCGGTTTTCAACTTTTGCATTCAGTATGCATGTTCTTCAAATTGCGTCTTTTTCCTGTTGCGCCACAGCGCAACAGGTACTTTATACTTGGTTTGTATAGAATTTGCAGAATCTTCGAATAGACAGACTTACCTGTTATTTCCGCTTCCGGTAGGTCAATTTTCCAGTGTTAAATATATAACACTGTAAGACCTACCCTTCCAGTGTTAATAACACTAGAAATCGATGCCTCTCAGAATACTCAGAATGCAAAAACTGAGAACCGGTGGGGATTCGAACCCCCAAACTTCTGACTTGGGATCAGATGCTCAGCAAATGCTTAACGCACTACCACCTGAGCCAACCGGCTGTGAATGTCAAAGATCTGTGTTATACACATGCCAAAACCGAAAACCGCTATGATTTACATACCTCGTTATTAGTTTCTTCTACAGATGTTACTCATATCTTCAATCTTGTACATTTCTATGTTAATAGTACGACACAACTGTACTGATAGTAGACGGACGGTATACTGAGATTCTGTGTTGCATTTAATCTCATTTAATGTTATTTAGAAACTATCGTCTTTATACTTATCTCGGTGGTCGAGTGGTACGATTCTCGTTTCGTATGCGAGAGGTCTCCGGATCAAATCCCGGGGGATAAACTTTTTTTGTTTTTCTGAATCAAACTTTTGCGAAAAATATTTCAACTTGATCTTTTCTGTCTGGAAACTTACAATTGTCTATTTATGGACATTTCAAACCTTCTTTATATTTTTCAAATTTTGTTCAAATTCATTTTTCACACGAAGACTTTTTGGGTCGGGTCGTGTAGAGGCTGTAGGCCTACTCCTGTGAAGGTCCCGTAACCCAATTTTTTTTCGGGTCGTAAACATGCCGCTGGGTGAAACTTTTTAGCTAGCTAAAATCGGGACACACTAGTGATTTTTTACAATATATAGTTTGCCATTATGCCTTGAATTCAAATTCCATCATATTTTGGGGCTATTTTTAATTTTAAAAATAAACATGCTTGAATTTAGTTTCTTTAGTTTTTTCTGTGTGATATGATTACTAAATTTACATTAAGGGGGTAGTGTCGCGAAAGCAGTCGATTTTGCGCGACTATAAAACTTTTTCAGTGAAAGATAAGTCATTGTTCTTTATATATTCTAAAAATATGTTTCAAGGCAAATAATTTTGTTAAGTTTCAGCAAAATTGATGCAGCGTACAGCTAGCAGTGAAGTCGCAAAGTCGAAAAAATGACGTTTTGAAAACCTATTCACATTCGATAATTTCGTCAGAATTATAAAACTTTTTGTTTAGATTGTTTTCACAGACTAAAAGCACATATGCTCTAGTTTATGCACACAAAATTTAGTGCAAATTGCTTGAGTGGTTGCGGAGTAATACCTATTTGAACTGTGAAACTGTGCGTAAACAGTGAAGTACTCTCAGCAATAATGATAAATTGTGAAAAATTTAGACGCTTATTTTAAAATCAAAAGAAAAACGAACCTTCATTTTTCTTTTTTCTTATTTGTGGCAAAAAACCGTGCGTCGACACGTTATGTGTGCTTCACAAGCTGGCCAATCTGATATCTGGCTGAATTTTTTGAATTTTCATGTCCTTATTGTGTGATGTCTGGCTTACAATCGGTGATTGGTTTAAGATATTGGTAGATATTGGTAGTCTACTGTCTGGCAGTACTTATTTAACACAGTATAGCATTGGACTAGTTTCTCAGTGAATGTACAATTTCAAAGCAAAAAGCTATCGTTTTGCAACCTATGAGCAAAACTGCTTTGGCGACACTACCACCTTAAATCAAACAGCACATGATGACTCCTTCTGTTAAAAATGCTGCTAATTTTGCCCAATGCTACACCGCCGCCAAAGAAAAATATAAGCTCAGAAAACTAAAAAGTATGAAACCGACTGCAGTTTGCGACTCTGTCACTAAGGTGACTTGAAATTTTTTAGGCTTGGTTTTTTGAAACTTGCTTTTTTACATTTACCGACGTAAACTGGTCACAGCACAAGATTAGCTAAAACAATTTACTCCATTTCAGGTAGAGTGTCATATTCTTCCAATGATGCACTCTTGAATTGTTAAAAGTTACTTTTGTTTGCGATTAATTTTTACTGCGCAACAGGCCTAATGTTGTCAAACGTTCACCCTACTCACTCACTGGATTACTTTTGCCGTAAACTTTTGCTTGTTGTTAGCCAACATTGAGCCTACCTGCCTTTCTACTGTTAGTTAACGTAGGAAATTACGCAGGTTCCCGTAATGGGGCAGGCCTTCCAGTGTTATTTAACACAGGAAATTCGACCTACTCAAATTAACAGGTAAGTCTCTTTCTGCGAATCCTATACAAACCAAGTATAAAGTACGTGTTGCGCTGTGGCGCAACAGGAAAAAGTTGAATTATAAAATTTATTAGCAACAGTACAGCATAGTACGTGTCCCAGTCTTAAAGCAGATGAGTGAGGCATCGTCCTCACTGTTGATGTTAAATAACAATATTAACTGCGACAGTATTAAATATAATTGATGAAGAAAACTTAAACAATTACGCCAATTTCGACAAGCGCATCTGCCTACGCATCATAGGCACAAGAATGTCTCACTCGTTTTCTATAAGAGTGAGACACTATTATGTACTCTTGGGTATACCTAATAACTGTTGTTTCACATCCTGTAACAGTTACTGAGTATTAATAAAAGTCAATGAAGAAATGCTGCTAATAGGGGTACCGGCTAACGTTAAATTATAAAATTAGGTGAAAGTTAAATACTTACATTTCTAATAAATTCTCTGATTCCGTCGAGACCAAACGCACGAAGCACAAACCAAACTTTTATTGATCGAAACCGTCTTCCTAAAGGAACTTGCCAGTGCTAAAACATAATGACAGAAGCGTACACTTTGGATCTCAAATATATAATATAATTGTGTCTGAAATCTATCTAATTTTGTGGAAAAAAAACTAGCAAAACTTTGTAAATCCTCCTACTTCTATATATACATGATGTTTCTCAATGATTATTAATAGAGAACACCAAAATTTTAAAAATCTCAAATATATAATTGTGTCTGAAATCTATCTAATTTTGTGGAAAAAAAACTAGCAAAACTTTGTAAATCCTCCTACTTCTATATATACATGATGTTTCTCAATGATTATTAATAGAGAACAATAAAGCCAAAATTTTAAAAATGTATGTAAGCAATTACATAACTACATAAGTAAGTAAAAGCAAGAGTACATTATAGCGTCTCACTCTATACCTATAGAAGAAGAGTGAGACACTCATTATTGATTTATAGTCCGCTTGCAAAAACATTAAAAAGGTTCGCAAATACTTTTGGGGATATTTTGGCAAACTTTCAGCGAAATTGATTGAAAAACTTTCAAGAAATTCAGAAAAGTTTATATCTCAAAAGTTTCTCAATCTATTTCGCTGAAGTGTGTTACGCAGAGCATCTACGCGCTGATTGGCCAGCCACATGTTGCCCAGAATGTCAACATGTAGCCTGAAAACGACCAGCGCATCTGCCTGTGCTATGTAGAACACGGGCAGGCTGGAGAGTGTCTCACTCTTCTTCTATATGGAGTGAGACGCTATTATGCACTCTTGGTAAAAGAGTTTTAATCAGACCTCTGTAGCCACAATCATAGGTTCCTTTACTATGTTCTGATAAAATATGCTAATTAAGCATTTACCCTATAATCAGGCACTAATCCTTGGTTTGCGTGTTTCAAATACAATGGATCAACTTTAAATGCTTGCTCCACTTCCATCGCGTCTTTGAACCTAAAAACTGTCGTCAAAATGTCAATATCTGGCCATGGCTTTTGCTACTTTAACGCAATCAATCTGGCTACATCGGAGTTAATTTCCTGAAAGTACTTGCAAAATCTGGCTGAATTAAATATAGTCAAAAGTTAAAATAGTTAAAAAGTTAAAGGAGTAATTTGAGAATCGTTATTTCCAAGAATAATTGCCAATAGTAATTTACCCTGTGTTATGTTATGTTAGTAGTTATGCAATTAATTATTACTATTAATTAAATGCTACTGCTAAGTACTATTAATTAAATTCCTCATTTAAGTAACATAGCGCAGTGGGCAAGACTCCGTAACTATAGAACAATAATAAAAAGAAACTAGAAATACAGCTAGCTATGGATTATTATGTGAAAGATCTCACCACATCGGAGAACAGTCAAAGTTGATCATAAGCCATTTGTGCGCATTGAAGTTGAATGAGTCCGCCAATTCCACTCCTTCCATGTACTGTCGATACTCCGGGCAAACGAATGCACTGCCCGCGTAGGCCGCGTCAACGTGGAGCCAAACACCGTGTTTTTGACACACAGGGCCGATTTCCTTCAGCTTGTCAAACGCACAGGAATTTGTGGTGCCTAGTGTGGCAATTACCTAGAACAGATGCCTAAAACAATTCTATTGGATGTCCAATATTTACATTTTTATCGCAACGTATTGAACGTTCATAATAGTGTGCCAGTCCTCTAGCTGCCTGAGGCATTTTGCATAAAAATGTGGAAAGGTGAAATAGGACCATTAGGTCCGTAGTAGGCATGGGCACGTTTACAAAAATCTGTAAACGTTTAAACGCTCGCGTTTACAGATGAAAAACGCGTTTAAACGTTTTTTGACCGTTTAAACGTTTAAACGAAAACGCGTTTAAACTTTAAACGTTTAAACGTTTAAACGCGTTTAAACGTTTAAACGGTTACACAAGTGAGCGTTTAAACGCGTTTAAACGTTTAAACAGTTAAACAAGTAAGCGTTTAAACGCGTTTAAACGTTTAAACGGTTAACAAGTAAGCGTTTAAACGTTTAAACGGTTGAACAAGTAAGCTTAAACGTTTAAACAGTTGAACAAGTATGCGTTCAAACGCGTATAAAACGTTTAAACGATCATACATGTAAGCGTTTAAACGTTTAAACGTACTAAACGTTAAATGGTTCGAAAACCGCGTTTTTTTGAACCCGTAAACGTTTAAACGGTTCCAAACCGTTTAAACGTTTAAACGCGTTTAAACGGTTCAAACCGTTTAAACGTGCCCAATCCTGGTCCGTAGCTATTGAACTTTTGCGTGGAATAAAACGACAGTTCGATAAATTCAAAAAGTAATTTTTATCACTTGTAGTTCAATAGGTATTTTACGATCATGCGATAGGTTATCGTTGTATAATCAACCTACCGACTATTGATACTATCACTGATGGCTCACGGCCCCTGATACAATTTGCAAATAGTTTTAACTTTTGTTATTTTACAGTTCGAAACTATTAGGCAGATATTAGATAGGTAGTAGGTACTCGTTTTAACAATATAGTCTGTTAGTGTTATAAATTAGAATTAGGGCCTATGAGACTTGGGGGCTGTGGTGTAGTGGTTAGCATTCTTGTCTTCAAAGCAAGCGGGCCGTGTTCGATTCCCAGCGCCTCTATTCTTTCTTCTTTCTAAATTGGGGCCTCCTCTTTCTTTCAACATAGTGGCGACCGTGACAGGAAGGAGAGGATAGGACCGGGTCCTCAGGCAAGCCCTATCCCCGAACTGTCTTCGGAGGTGGGTTAGGAGCCCCATGCCCTGGGTTGAGGTTGGCACTTCAACCCTTACGGTACTCGTGCTGTGTGCAGTATGAATGTGTACATAGTCTCTTTCTTGTGTGGTCCCTCGGTTTCGGTTAGGGGGGAGCCGGAGAAAACCCTCGGTTTCGGTTAGGGGTGAACCGGTTAAAACCCTCGGTACTGGTTGAGAATCGTTCTAGGTCGATCGAGAAACCCTGTGGTTGCGGGTGAGCCAGGAAACCCTGATTGTGGTGTGAATGAAGTAGGCTTGGAGGCCTACGTGTGAATGTGCTCCGCCCTTGAGGCATCGGGTTCGCCCCGGGAGCATGAGTATCGACCGAGTATCGTTGCAGGGTCGCAACGATGTTCGAAGGGGGGACCCTGTTATAAATGAGAATTAGGGCCTATGAGACTTGGGGGCTGTGGTGTAGTGGTTAGCATTCTTGTCTTCGAAGCAAGCGGGCCGGGTTCGAATGTTCGATTCCCGGCGCCTCTATTTCTTTCCTCTTTCTAAATGGGGGCCTCCTCTTTCTTTCAACATTAGTCTACTCTCGTATTACACTGTGTCGACAAGATATCTTTTAAAAATAACGTGGTTCTCATTTGCCTATTAGTTAAATTCTTGTGAAGACACCATATGACTCGTTTGCAGCTTACACAAAAGGGAACAAGTCCTCTTTTAATATCTTCTGTAATGGCAGCTTCCAGTGTTTTCCTGTTCATAGCATAGTCCGAGTCACTGGGAAGGTGGCGGATTTTCACTGACGCTAAAAGTGCAGCTCTTTCTACTGAAGAATGTGCCTAAAAATATGGTAACAAAGCACTTTCAATAATTTTTACATAAATAATACATTTAACAAACAACAACTCAACTACTATGCATTTATTGAGATGCATGATGGGATATTTCGTGATGAAATTATGAGCAAATCATATAAAAACGTACGTAAAACCATGGTTTAGTAAAACCACCTTTGTGAAATCCACCCGTTGGGTCTTCTGCGCTCAAAGCGACAGTAACCTACTGTCTGCTACACACACCACAAAGTAACAGCAATTTGCTGTAGGAGTTTTTTTAGGCACAACGGCAGCCATTTATAATTTCATTGGTTGTTTTAGTCACATTAAAAATAACCTTGTTATTATAAACAATACTTGGTGCAGTCACAGTCAACAATGCTTTACACCAGTAAACTACCAAAAAAATGTTTGAAATTAGTATTTTAACCTGATCAGAACAGTAAGCCACAAGCCTGCTATGCAGCGGCGCATGGATCAGTAACTCCACACTATCCCTCAGAGTTTTCAGCTTGCTCCAGACTTTGTTCACAACCGGGTTCAGAACCGCGGCCAAACCTTCTCCCGGCTCACTCATGGGTTTGGAATTATCTTGGCCTCCAGCGGACACTGCCCTGGCCCGAGCAGCTAGCATGGCCACCAAAGTACTGTCACTGGCTGTGCACTGAAACATGCACAGAATCATTCTCATACTCCGTTTGAACTGCTGACATGCATACGGGGACAGCTATGTTACCTAGTACATATCCTAAAGTACCTAAATTAAAAATAAATTGATACTTAAACAATATTCATATTAACTAACTAACAATATCTTAAAAACGAAATTGAATTGAAAATATTTTTGGAACTTAATTGAAATGAGGTAATGTGAAAATTGAAAATAATTTCCACCATTAAAATAACTGTACTAATAGGCGCTTTTATTTTAACTTCAAGCTTAATTAATATGTTGAAATCAAGTTGAGCAGTTATAATTATTATACTTTGTTTGTTTGTATTAATAATTCTTTAATATTGCTAACTATTTACTAACTTACGGTCTACTATATACTGTAGCATTACATAGTACTGTACTGTGCTATATTAAGATATACTGTACTCAACCTTAATATCTAGACTTACACTCGTGGAAAGTAAGCCCTTCACTCAAAAAACCAGAAAGTACTAACTACTATACTATCCTAATCCGGCTATAAAGTCTAAATATTAACAACATCCTCGACTACATTAGATCTTGTATAAGACTTTTATCAAAACATTCAGTGACTAGTATCAGGATAAAAAAATAAACCTGAATAATCCCTCCACCTGGGCCTTCGTGAGAAAATAGGAAGTGTTGAGGCAGTGCCAGGGCCTTGGCTAGCCAGTCCATCATTACCATCTCCACTTCTGTGCACGCCGGCGTTGATTTCTGTAACACTATAACAAATTGATTCTCGCGTGCCTTCATACTGTTTGCATTCGTGTACCTAGCCCATAAGCCACTACAAAGAAACGTTTCAAAAAGAAAGAAATTATATAACGAAAAATATATGAAACGAGACGATAAAACAACGATACTGAATGTTAACTATTTGCTGATGTAGGGTAAACTCGTACATAGTTGACACTTTTTGAGACTTTATTTTTCTTTTCAAAATCGCTCGTTTTTTCATGCTGCAACTGCATGTAAAGCTTACATCATTTGATAGAGAAATTTTTTGGTTTTCAGATGACTGTAAACTCATGTCCCACAGTTTCGTTTAACTTTTAAGCAACAGTAAATTGTAAACGGATTCAAATTTTAGCAGCTCGGATATAGTTGTCACTAGACTCGGCCTAAGTTGACACTACTCCGCTGTTATCGTCGTTGTTCAAATTACCTCAAAAAATGAGAGATGATAGACTGTACTTAATTCAAAATATGATAATATGATTCAAGTTATATCCATAAGTTGTATACCGTTTGATAGCCAAGATCATGAACTTTCACGTGATACTAAAATTATCACTGAAAACTTTTGCTGTCTCAAGTTATGCATCCAAAAGCTTAGCAGTGGCAGCTATACCCGAGTGTCAACAATGTACGAGTTTACCCTAGTTGACGTTGTTGACATCGAAATCAATATGTCAACAAGCAGCAGTTTCATGCAAATTTTTTCAGTAATTTTTAGCTGTTAACAGTCAGTACTTACACTAAGTTTGTCCCTGCCGCGTAAAATTGTCGAATACTTAATAGTATTTTTCAAAAATGTTTAGAAATCTCAATTTCACGAATGCTCTCCCCTGCCCAGACCTGTACATACATCAGCACATGGACACCTTCATTCATTTATTTATATAGGTTTTGAATTCCGAGATTATGTCAAAAATGAAATTTTGCGACGTGAATATGCATGTATCATTGGCAATCATTGACATCGATCACTCGATTTTTTAGTATTACTTCATTCATTAGTTAATAATTAATTTCATTAGTAATAATTATTCCACAAAACTATTTAATTTATTGTTGATTTTATGCTAGACGTCATGTCGCCCCTTTTTTGACTGACATTTAAGCCAGAAATTCATGTTTTGGATTAGTTATTGGAAATGTTTTGTTAAAAAAATAACAACACAGCAACACCACATTGAAATTATGGCCAAGGGGGCATCATAAACTTAAAACTTCAGAATCTTACCTCATTTATTACTAAACATAAAAATTGCATTTGCAGCAATATATACATAACTTATACAGTAATAAAATTAAAATTAATAAAATTGTACTACGGTTTTTATCTAACTGTAAGCAACTTTTAATAATAAGCCCCCGACAAACAAAAACTTGAACACGCAAATCATGCAAACTGCTTCGTGGCCAGCTTATGCCAAAAAGCAGTATAAAGACCTGCCGCCGCTGAGGCGGCGGCAGGAAAAAGTCGCCCTTTAATACATTCTGATACCAATGGCTTGATTTCTTGCTTACTGACAAACAAAGACTGTTACCGACAATTCGACAATTATGAATGAACTGGGCTTTATACGTTCGAGTGCCAGCTTCATGGTTTTATGGCTCAGTTTACTAGAATTTTTCAAGTTTAGCTCCTGTGATTGCTTCTATTCTGCATTTTCTACTGAACACCTTTCATGAGTGTAGTTGAACAGTCATTGGCTATTAACTTGCAGCTCTTGCGCATTTAATAGATGATAATTAAAAAAGTTGACTACCGTGTAACATAATAATGTTTAAAGAATCTCTTAACACACCCATGTGAAACCGATACAAGACAGACCACCGGAAAGGATGTCACCAACAATGGCCGGATAACTGCAAGCTGTGGGATAATAAGCGAAGAAATTAGGATGTTGCCAGTGAGTCGTCTGAAACAGCCATATCAAGAGACGTATGAACTATATACTGTTGGTCATATTTATGTTTAGCTAACAAGAGGAAAATGAGGCGGAGTGCCGTTCATATAAAGCATATTACAACTGCTTTTCATTACTACTTGTTTACATATAATCAACAAGAACTAACTCATATTGTAGGAAATATAAATTCTGCAAGAAACCTAACATGAACTTACAGGATTGAAACAACAAAAGTTATAGTGAATTATTCCGTATGCGCACTTTGTAGTCTGTGTTCACTGTTCAGCAAGAGTGAGTGAGTATGCATCGAATTCCGCATTAAGCCCGGTTTAGTTGTCCGTAAGGGCTGTCCGTGTCCGAGTCCGTGTCCGTGTCCGTAAGAGTATTTTAATTCACACTTGTCCGGATGTCCGTAACAAGTTGTCCGAGAGTGTCCGTAAAGGCTGTCCAGATGTCCAGAAGACAAGTTGAATTCAGTTCAACTTTTGTCCGTGTCCGTAAGCAACCAGCCAATCAAATGAAAGCTTGATTAGTCACGTGTGATTGCGTACACATAAAATTCCTCCGCGCATTACAAAATTTTATTAAATTGTTCGTAACATGAGCTCAGTAGCTGCATTTTAGTGTGCTAAGAACGTTTTTATTGATTTTTTGAAGGTTGCATTCTCACACGCTTGGTACGCTGCAGAATGTATAGGCGTTATTTTATATACATAGGCACTGTCCGTAGAGTGTCCGTAGAAGTATGAATTAATGCTGCTTACGGACACGGACACGGACAAATGTTACGGACAACCTTCCGGACACGGACACGGACTCGGACACGGACAACTACGGACATTTCCGCACTACTATGAATGAACTAGGCTTTAAACCCGCTTTAAACTCAGGGTCTTATCCAAATTTTGATTTATCGGGTTAGATTTAACCTTATTTCGTCAATAACAAGTACACGTAATTGACTGAAACTTGGCACACTTCTAGATACTCTATGTGAGACGTGTAAGGCAAAATTTCAGCCGGATACTTTTATTTTCTACTGTTTTAATCGCAAAATTGATTTAAATCTAATCCGTTAAATCCAATTTTGGATAAGGCCCTCAACTGCAAATTTACATATGTAGTTTAATCTAAAATTGCACCTAGCCCAAAATACATCAAATTCATTCATACTCGCTGACTATCCCTGAGTAGTGAGTACAAAGTGTGCACATGCTACAGAAGAAGAAACACTAAGGGTGGATTTCACCACGGTGGTTTAAACCATGGTTGTTCTTAAACCTGGTTTAAACCATGGTTTTTCTGAAAAACCCTTTCCACCAAGGTGGTTTAGAACGCTTTCGAATACGAAAAAGAACGGATTATTCTACTTTTTGCACTAAATTTTGTTCGAAATTTGTTCTACCGGAGTGCATCGCGTGGTTTTCGTAATGAAACATTCTAAACCCCTTTTCACCAACGTAGTTTTTCTTAAACCAGGTTTAAACCATGGTTTTTCTCCTATTGAAATAAAAACCACGTTCAGACCTGGTTTTTCAATATAGAAATGAAAAATCAAACGTAGTTTTTTTTTAATTTTGGTATTCTATTGTCGCTTATGTTTCTTTCAGTATCTGAGTTCGTATATTATGCAACTTTAACATGAAAACATTTTATTATTTCAAATTTCACACAGGTACAAAACCGTATTTTTTATTTAGTCGTTTGTCCAATAGTTTTTCGTCAAAATTGGCGTTTAGCACCTCAAATTAAAACTTTGTAACAGTTTCTTTAAAAAAACTCAAAAATATGATTAAATTTGGCATTTGGCCAGGGTTGCCCAGCACACAGACGAGGATCAAACACCGTTAACTGACACCACTTCGCCTATAGAATGAGTTGCAATAAAAATACTAAAGCCGAACGGATTAACCCATTAACCATTAGGGTCGATTCATAGTTCTGTACGGACATTGGGACATACGGATGAAGGGCAAACGGGCATACGGCTGTACAGACGAAAATATGAATTGAACTACCGTTTTGCGGTTTAGCTTGTCCGTATGTCCCAATGTCAGTTTGCCATATTTGTAACGTTTTTCAACGCTATGGCACGTCTGCTGAATGCTGAGCAATAGACGCCCCTGATGCCAAAACTATACGCAGATTTGCTGTGGGTCTCAGTTACACAAGTTACAAACTGCCCTTCACAGCCATTTATAAAATTAGTTACTGCTAATTTTGAAAATATTTAACATAATTTTTATACATCTATATCAGGGTTGGCAAGTCTCGGGTTTGCAACCGAGACCGAGACCGAGACCGAGACCAGGCAACCGAGACCACCCAAACGAGACCTACGAGACCGAGACCAGCGTTTGGGGGACCTTTTTTTCAAGTTTCAATTTTAAAAATTTGAGATACTTCGAAATGTGAAAAATAGGTAATGAAGTTACAAAAAAGTGACCATTGGGTTAGGTTGTATGAGTGTATGACTTGCGAATTTGCAAGAAACTCATCATTGTAACGACCGGATGCATGAGAGTAGGTGATTGACGGTGGCAATACATGATTATGAGGATTATTTTCCAAATATTCTGTCAACTTTTGGTTATTTTTAAAAGTTTCGCACATTTCGAATGTCACAGGCCGGCCGGGCGTTTTATTTTTACTGTTTAACCAACGTACGTATGCTTGTTAAGAGGTTCCACATACAAATGTAACATCGCTCAGTCAGACAACCCATTCTAGCTCAAACTTTAACTAAAAAATCTAGCTTAATATGCAAAGTTTGAACTTGAGGTTAGCCAAAGTTTGCGGGTGAACTGACATTCTTCTGCAGCAGACAGTTTGGACCATTTCATGCTTGGCATTCTATTTGGAAACTTAAATAAATTGTAAAAAAATCTTCGTGATTTTGGAAAATTTTGAAAACTTCAAGTCTCATCTGAAATACCGAGACCACCCTATGGCAGGTCTCGGTGTTCCTACCGAGACCGAGACCGAGACCGAGACCGAGACCAGCCTAGTCTCGGGTTTTTTACGGGACCGAGACTGAGACCGAGACTGCCAACCCTGATCTATATGTTGTTTAACAACAGTTGTTAATGCAACACATAATTAGAAGATAAAAGTTATCTGTTTGCTTTACCCGTTACTCATTTTTTCAAGAAAAATCCTCTATTCTTGTTAATTTAGTCATCTAAAGCCAGGGTTTTGAAAAACCATGGTTTTAAAATGTTGGTGAAAAGCAGTTTAAACCATGGTTTTTCTAAACCAGGTTTAAACTATGGTTTAAACCAGGTTTAAGAAATTTGATTGGCTAACGTGCTCAGTCAGCCCATTTTTTTAGAACATTAATTAGAAATTACTCTATTTTAGAATAATTTCATTACGAAATGTTCTGTCGAATGGGTTTTTCTAAACCAGGTTTAAACCATAGTCGTGGTTTAAACCATGGTTTTTAAAAACCACCGTGGTGAAATCCACCCTAACAGTTTTCGCAAATTTTCACGTTTGACTAAAACTTTACTAACCCCATTCAAAATAATCTTGTCAACATCCTTAAAAATATCAGCCCAAGGCTCTGGCGATTCTGGCGGTTGATCGGGCAGCTGTTTTCGCACCTCTCCGGGTTCCAAAAATGGCATGGGGTAGGGTCTGTCAGGGAGGGTGGTCCAGTAGTCGGCCACTATATCCACCATGGCCTTGCCCCATTTCCTGAACTCCTCCGGTTCCATCCCCTTGGCCATTTGGTCTTTCTGCATGCTGGATATTGACGCCGTCTTGACGAATATTGGCGACTCCGCCAAGCCTAAAACATTGAAAGGTCGATCAGTTTGTTCAATGTTCCTGGAAATAACCTTTTGAAAAATCCAATCAAAGTAGCACTCGAAATTGAATTTCAAGGATTTACCTGGCCATTTCTTTACCAAATTATTATATTAATTTATTTTCGTACGACTGAACTGAAAAACCTGACCAGAATTTGCTAATCCAGAGACAAAACAGGTGGCTTGATTTTTGTGACTACTTGCTGTACTTTGACTCCTGGAATTTTAATGGATTTGTCTCAGTGTCCATTATTTTTTAGCCAGGCTTTGATTTAATAAAGAGCGGTTTCACTCTCGAATGGATTGAGAACGGAATCTCCCCTAATGTCGAGACACTTAATAATTGCCTGTTAAATAATAATATATTTAATAATAAATAATATCTAAAACAAAAGTCGTCTTCAACCCTTTTGCAGTTGTAACTAACTGCCTAGTTAAAAAAACTGATTTACTTTTCACTAAGCGCCCATTCCTTCACCGGATTAAACGGACTAGACAGTCTGGACTTTTTTTATTCCGAGGTATAGGAATGAAATAACGAAATAAGCGAACAAAACAAGTTAAAATAAACCAGCGGCCTAATTTTAATCCGAACCCGTTCCTAAGCTGTTACTGGACTAAGCGGATTTAACATGCACGCTTAACATTTGCATGCATAGCTAAGTCTCTCTCATACATAACGTAGTCAGACTAAAATTTAAGACCGTTTGATCCTGGGGTTTTGGAATTGAATTTTTAGCATTATTTTTAAACCGTTTAGTCCGTTTAAAATTAACCCTTTAATCCGGTAATGGAATAGGCCCTAAGACTAACAAATTTAGTAGTGCTAATGTTAAAAAATCAAATCTTAAATCTAATCCGCTAAATTCAGTTTGGGCTGAAATAATAAAAACGGAAATGATGCAGTGCACTACAATACATACAATAATAGAAAAAATATAATACAAAAATAACATACAAAAGCGATAACAAGTTAACAGCAAACTCGAAAGGTTAATATTGCTTTAAGTAACTTTTGAAAAAGTACATAATACATGTATTTTAGATATTCTGGAAAATTGAGAATTCGCCCAATTTTACATGTGACAATTTACAGAACACTCACTGCTTAAAAATACGGCGCAAAATAGGAAGAAATGCAGCAAAAACTATTATGGACCCCCTCTTCATTTGGGGAAAGGTCTGCACATACATAGGTAGCAGCTATCTAACGACAAACCGGTTTCCAGTTGCTAGCGTCGTCATAGATTGTCTTTTGCAAAAAATGTTTGCGTTTGACGGATTAGCACAATCAGTTCATTTTTGTCGATAAAAATGCCATATTTGCTAGCCATAGGTTTTCACTGCTTCGATAGCACCGGTGCATTCACCCTATTATACATATATGGCATATATACATGTATGTTATTCACAAAAGTGAAATTGCTAACCGTTTTTGAAAGTAATAATGAAAAAATACCAAATAAAAAATCGCAGTAAGAACATTTACAGCATAAACTCACCGGCAATAAAGGCTTTCAGTTTAGAAGTTTATTGAAGTTTTCTCAAAAATGAAAAAAATGTCGAAGAAAGCAGCGAACACATGAACAGCAATCAAGTCTCATTAGTATAACTATATATAGGTCTCTATATATATATATATATATATAAAAACAAAAATAGAGATATACATAACAATGATACATATACATACAACATATGACCTACATACATAAATAAAAAAGTCTGCTAAATATCGACTGTCAAACTCATACAAAATTGCAAACAAGCATTGACAGGGTTTGATGAATCGCTCTCCATGCATATAAGGCAGCAGGATTATATATGTTGCTATTATCTAGGCTCAAGCTTGCGATTCAGAGAGAAAACTGCTTTCTGCCTCAAAATTGAACCAACTTTCAACCCCTATTCTCTCAAACTCTCATTATCTAAACCATTTAACAGCATAATCTACACTCGGTGCCTTATTTCCATGGTTTCCTTCGCATGATAATATACCTGGCAGTGCGCGTAATTGCTGTGAAGAAATCCGAGACATGAGAATTCGCTTTGAATAGTTGGAGTAATTTAGTCCAAGTCCCAATCACGGTGATATATGATGCTTTCGCGAGAAGAATAAATTTTTTCAAACATGATGTGAGTACAACATTGTGGTGATCTGATAGTCGGACTGAATACGTTGCATGATTTTCACTCACTGAGATGCATTTTTTAATTTATTGCGTCAAAGTGCACAAATTATGTCTGACTTGACAACAAACTACATAGATGGTGTGACTTGTGACTTTTTGTTACTTTTTGTGAGAGTACGTATGTAATACTGTCAACTCCTGCACCTAAAAGAAGGATGCGACACTTTTACTTTCCAATTGAAGAGAAAAGGCACACTTGTTTGTCAAAACTGGCTAAATTTTGAGTATCACATTTTGGTACATAATCGGAACCATCCCTCAGTGTATCTGCAGGCCAGCGCTCTGCCATTTGAGCTACTGGGCCAATGCAGAACTGCCGTATATGCCTTTAAGCGATTCTAACTTTTTATTTGATTGGTTCTTAAAGGCCGTAATTTAATCTGCTAAGAGTATTTGAAAATACAAAACGGCAAGATCTGTCAATTAAACAGAACTGTGATAAACGTCCCCTCTCGTGAAATTTTCGGCAACAACCACGTTTTGCGAGTAGGCTACATTAATTTTGACAGATTTCAGTGCGACGTGCTTGCACTGCTGAGGATATTCTGCGAATATAAAACGCGGCATCAAAATTTTTTCAAAGCTAATATTTTCAACTAAACATGACCACTCTCAGTCTTAATCACAATTTCTAGCTAGCAATAGACTTGGACTTTTAAACATTGTACTGCAAAAGTTGAATAATTTTCCTGTTTACATGTCAGTCATTATAGTATGTATGTACATAGCATGTCAATGACACTGAAGGAACACTTGTCTGAAGGAGCGATCGACCGAAGGTCCCGGCTCTGCCTTCTGCAAAAAAAGTGCCGGAACCGGAGAATTTTTCTTGTTAAAAATTTGGCACCACCTACAAATTTTGAGGAAAACCTACAAGGTTAACGATGTATAGTATGTAAGTAACCTACATATCAAATAAGTATCGAATTTAAGGTGGCGCTCAGGGGAACCGATTTTGGCGTTTAATTTTTTTCAGCGACATTTTTGACCATAATGTCTTGAAGGAAAGTTGTTAAAAATGAAAATAGCTTTCATTTGATGTGCATATTGTGATAAAAAATTTTTTTTAAATTTTTTGTACAATTTTGTAGCCGTAGCAAAAACATTTTTGTTTCCATATAAAATGATTACTCATATCATTGAAATATGCGGTTTCTTAGCTTTAAATTGATGTATTAAACTTACGAATACGTTGAAGTTTTGCTGAGTTATTTAGCCGTAAAAATAGCAAATCCAAAATGAAAAACCTACAAAGCTGATAAATCTTCGAAAATGTCAAATTTTTGATTTAATTTCTTAAAAAATTGAGTATGGCTTTTTGTAACTTTTTCAACGGAAGTATGCAGTCCTAGGAAAGGTCTAATTTTTGAAAAAGTGAAACGTGTGGGCAAACCTTACATTTTTGCGTTGCGAAATCGACTACTTTTCTTAGACCTGGGTCCCAGCTGCCGTTTGCGATTGAGTTGAAAATTTGCACAATGAAAGAAAAAATATAAATGCAGACGTGAACGTTTTTCGATTTTCAAATTTTGGCCCGCAGCACTTTTTGTAGTCGCTCAAACAGGACTGATTTTTGAAAAATCGATTTTTTGCAAAATCAAAAATATAAATGAAAAATCGAAGATCAATCGCGTCTAGATTTTTGAGAGATCTTTCTATTGATACCAAGATCATCAAAATCGGTTGAAGTTTCGCTGAGCTAGGTCAAAAACAAAATTAGTGTGAATAGGAAATTCGACATGGTCATAAAATTTGACACATTCACATTAAAGTGCTGAACTGTATTGTAAATAGGTTTTTTTGATGTCTCTTTGATATACAATTAAAGTGGTATTGCTATTTATTGCATGAGCTGAGCGTCAAACATGAGTTTTGTTGCTGAGCGCTACCTTAAACAAATTTGCTAGTTTTTTTAATTTTTTTAAATATATATGTAGCTAATGAACAGGCAGAGACAAACTTAGTCCATACTCCATAAGTAAATTTTTGGCATCATCTCAATAACTTACATGTATAAACCGTAAGTCCGAAAGCTTTTGACAAAAGATTAATAAACTGGAGCTGCTGGGTAGTTAAATTTTCCTAACGCGGAGAAGTGGTTGGTTGGTTTTACAATACATACGTAGTTGCAAAGGAGGTGATCACCTTCTTCACCATCATAAAGTTTGCAAATTCATATATACGCCTAGATTACAGGGGTCTGGGCCTGGGGGACACCCAGAACTAGTTACAGAAGTGTATCTTCCATAAAGCGCAATCTTTGTCAAATTTATCTATTTAGTTTTTATGAGAGTGACCCAAAACAGTGACAAGTGGTCAACTACAGTCTGATGGCAATGGGTGTGCATACTCTAAAGAAAATCAATACAAATGCATAGAAATGGGGCGTGATGTTAAAAAATTTATGACTGCCGTGCCGAAAAAAATCAAAAAATTTAGTCACGTGTCAAAATACTAATTGATATTCTTAAATAACGCTGCTTCCGGCTCCGACATTTTATATCCGGATCCGGCTCCGGCAAAGTTTCATTTCCGGTCGTTGGCTAACCCGAAGTCCATGGTTTCGACGGACTACTAAACAGTCTATGAGACATTATTGCGACAAGTTTTGTTGCGCCACTGTTATGTGATATGTACCTATCACTGTCTATCACTATCATCTATCACTGAATTGCCAGTCTACGTGCAGCGCTGACCGTCTATTAGCGTCGCTTATACATACAGTTTACGACCTACCTAGTTGTACAGTGTTATTTTGCACTCAGAAAGCAGATACATGTTAATCGACAATCTGCACTATAGTATATACACGTCGGCATCGGCCGCCGCGTAAAAACGACTCATCAAAGTAAGTTAAAACATTTCAAAATTTTTATTTAAGTTTTAGCAAAGGCCTATAACCTGATACTTTGATGCAGAACAATGCTCACCATGTGAGTACCAAATGCAAAAGCAATATAAAATCATGACGCCACTGAGGTAACGGCAGGAAAAAGAAAAAAAGCTAAATAAATTGCTATATCTAACTAAAGGAACAAGGTTCCGGATGCTATTTGCTAACCTCAACACAATTTAAGCTTAAACCAATTACATTTCAATTAAAATTCCGAATTGTACTTTTACAGTTCGGTTGATAAAACAGTTCTTCAAAGTGTTGGTTTATGGTGCTGGTGGTTGTTGGTACACAGCGGCTACGAATTGCGTAAATTGTTAGTAAACGTATAACAAAACTTGTCAAAATTATAAGTTTAAATGGTTCGTTGCGACGGCAGAATGCTAAAAGGCATCTTTGTTAAACCCAGACTGTTTTCAACGGGTTCAAATCCAACGTCTAGCAAGCAAGCACACAATCCACGGTGCATTTATTTATTCGCTAAGGAGCTCTTAATATGTTTGTTAGACTTTCTCTTTTATATTTGATACTAAAATCTTTATAATCTTTTCTATATATTTGATCTTTTCTAATCTTATATTATTTGATACTTATCTTTTATATTTAAACTAATGTACACTAGATATACCTAGCCCAGCACAAAAAAGTTTTTGATTCTTTGTTTTAGCTTGGATTTACTCCTAACCAGGAAATGGTACAGTTACCTCATCGGGGTGGATCAGATGGGAACCCCTTTAGGCAATATTACCTTCTGCCCACTGCGTTCACCTAACCAGTCAGTTGTAACTTTTATTTTTAATTTCTTTTTTTTAATACTCGTAATAATTTTTTTTCTTTTTGGCTTAGTCAGTAAAACTTTGACACATGCGGACTGTTCATGCCTTATTTTAACGTCAAAATTTAATACGTTTAGAATCGTATACTTGAATTGGTATATGCTAATTTCAAATTGTATTTAATACGATTTTCAAAAATATAGCAGACGTACATATATAGACAAAAGTATAAATTACGCTCACATATTATATTATATCGGACATTTCAAAAAACTGAAAAGTGAAAATACGATTTTAAAATAATATATTCGTTTTCAAATCCGAATTGAAAATTGTATATACGATTAAGCGCATAAATATTTTTGACACGGTTCCTTAGTGACTAACGAAGGGTCTTTCTCCTGTGTGGAAAATGAAAGTTACTGAATTTATTTTCATAATTTTGCACCAATGAGCTCAGAACCAATGCACCTCTTGAGCTCAGAACTTCAAAAATACAACTTTTAAAAGATTTAAAGTAAACCTTATATTTTAAAATTTGCATTTCTGAAATCTTGAGCTCAAAGGATTGGCACCAAAATTATGCAAATCGATTCGGTATATTCAATTATTTGGACTAAGGGCGAATAACAGAAAAGCCCTAATGAATCTGAAAGTTAGTTAATCTTCGTCCTTCCTGTTTTTACTAATGTTACCCTGTCCTTGCTGTTGTTACTAATTAACTAATATATGTTACTAATTAACTAATATATTTTAGTGGTTATGCAGCTGTATATTCGTATTCGTGTATAACAGCTACTAAGTACTAATATACTTTTTTATAAAACTTGGCCAAGAGTACAAGTTCAATAAATTAATTCTAAGAAATAACTATGAGAAAAAAGTTTAGATGTCGGGTGTAATGGTAGGATTTTTACTCCCCCTACTCCTAAGCGCTATCTGCGCTCTTAGTGTCTCCAGCTAAAACCATCCCAAAGCGCAAATAGCGCATATAGCACCTTCGATAGCGCTTATAGCACCTTATAGCGTAAATAGCACGCATAGCGCTATAGCACTTTTGTTTACTGTGTTCGTAAGTACCTTTGGTATTACTTTTATCAACTTTTTTCCTAAATTTGAACTGATTTTAAGTTTCAATGACACAAAACTAACTAGGTATTTATGACCTTGTCTAAGAGAAGTTAGGTTAAGATTCCGGTTATGTTGATTGCTGACCCTGTTTGCAGCACGAAATCTTGCTTCGGCCTGGTTTCTTTTGAAAACCAAATACATCCAGAATTTATGAATGAAGAAAGTCATTTTGGTAAAGTTCATGTCATTAAAGCTACACTGGATTCTGAATTTTCTACTTAAAACGTGACTAGTCCAGCGTCTTTAATAGAAGCGTCTTTAAAATATCCTGTGTAACTCAACATTACGAAACCTACATAAAAGTAGGCCTGTTTCTTTAGTTTACAATATGGGGTGTACCTACATGCTGTTATCAATAAATATCATACTTTAAATGTCCACAAAATGACTAAAAAAGTTAGCATTTAATATAAATTATTATTATATACACAATTATATGAAATTATATATATTACAGCGTTAAGACATTAATTTACATAACAAAATTTGTTAAAATGTACAACAGTTCAGGCTCCATTGCTTCTGTTTATTATTTCTTTTTGTCTTTATTTTGCACAGCATGACGATTTAACCTGAAGCAATACAAATAGTTATTAATCTACAAATTATTAGTTTGCAACAAAAGTATGTTGTAAATTTAATAAAATACTTAACAAAACCACAGCTGAATAAATTATTAAATGATTGCAATGTAGTATTTCACATCTTACTAAATTATAATTTTGTTATATATATATATATATATATAACAAAATAAAATTTATTTATATATATTGTTTGTTTCATACATTTGCTACAGTTCATTGCGGCGATCATGTGGGCTAGGGGGCCACTTGATATATCACAATAGCTGCGCAAGCTCAGAAGCGTTCCTGTTCATTCATAGTTCTCACTTCTGTGCTGTCTTCTAAATATATAAAAGCAGCATTTAAATTAATAAACAAACGCTATTTAGTAGTCATTTTTGCTCACCAACAGTTCGTCCCGCCTTGCGTCCAGCCCATCTGACTTTGTTCTCGCCGAGGGTGCCCGCCCCGCGCACAGTGTTGCCCGCCAGCCCGCCGGCAGCGTTCCCAGTGTTCTCCACCTTGCGCCCCACACCCCGCGTCAGCCCCTCGCCCGTCCCCGCCGTGTGTCTCACCAGCCCGCCCGCCGTCCCGAACGCATTGCCTGCCGTCCGCCCAACCGTGTTCACTTTATTCTGTGCAACTCCGTTCCCCGCATTCAGCGCATAGCCTCCCGTGTTATCCGCCGTCCGCCACACATTTCCCAAAACACCAGTCACCAGAAGCCCAAGCAAAAGCACAACAGAAATGCTTTGCATTCGCTGAACTGGCAATACAGGCCTGAAAGCGTCACAGCTGATTGTGACTGCAAGACTGTGACAACTCTCAGCATTTATACTTGTACGGGCGGCAAATTAAAACTGCCTGAGGGAAAGTAGACGGATGTTTTTTTAAAACAAATTGTTAAAACAGAAGTATATACTTGTTTTCTTACGTCAATTTTACCAGTTCAGGCTGGTCTGAGTATCATTTTTAAACTTAGTACTGGAATAAACTAAAAATTTTTTTGCAAGTGACTAAAACTTTCAGCAACTTGTTTACAACAACAATCAACAAAAATTAAATCACGTTTGAACCAGTCTTTTTTAAATTTATTGTTTTTAAAGATTTATTGTCTTTAAAGTCTGCTAAACTTTTACTACATATGTTTTGGAAGAAATGTGTTCCCAGTCTAAGTACTTATCAGCTAAAGGAACAAAAAATGCAGGGCCAGGATCAAGAATCGGAAAGTTGACTTTGGTACTGTGATTCTCTTCCACCACAAATTTCTTTGCACAAATCTTCAAATAGAAACAATAAAAACAGATAATAAAACTTAAAAAACACAAAAAACACAGCTCACACCATATCAGTTATTTGCAGTTACTTTTTTCAAAATTTCTTTTTTCGCCTTCGGTTAGTCTTAGTTTCAATTTTCTTCAATTTCTTTCTGGGGTTTATTTTTTATAAGATGTCAAAACTTTATTATATACCAAAAAACCTCAATAGCCAGCAGCTTCTGATTCAAGAGTGCTGTGTAGCTTTGGTGAATGCCCCAGTGTGGTGGATGCATTAATTCCTTTGTCATCGTTTACTTGTATGTTGCTCGTCATTACAAACCCAAACGTTTGCCTAATAAAAATTGGCTTCGGGATAGGTACTTGTACTCTTGGTACTACCTCATTTCCAAAATCTATCTGATTGCTGCACTACACTTGACCAAGAGTACATAATAGGATAGAGACTCCAATTCTTACAGTTGTAACAGTAGTAAGTGAAACGCAGATGATTTTTTACGAAATCATCACATAAATTCATTACTAATCATTGACACTTGGGGTACATTATTGTCACAATTGTCACTTGTAAATTGCAAATTTTATAAACAGAAGTTGTATGTAACTGTATTAGTCTCTATTATAGTCTGTAGTCGGATAAACACGTCCTGCGAGTAAAGTGGCGTCAATTTTTTTACATAAATTTCGTCGCGACATTCTTAGGTACTTTGAGGAGGATATTTTTTGAATATGCTCTACTACAGCTGCGGCTAGAAAAATTTTACGCAAATATTAAGGAGATCGGATGACTACAACTGCAACTGCAACTGATGGTGTAATTTTACATTAAGAAAATGAAGAAGGAAAATGAGAAAATTCTTAGTTCAGGTATGAACTGCGGTGAATCCTGCTTCTTGAATCCTGAATTTGAGAGTACTGCAAAAACACATGGATTGAAAAAGACTGCTCGACTGCGGCCGGTTAATTATTCGCATTGGGGCGGCAGCGATGTTGAGTATGTAGGAAAGGGTCAGTAGAAGCGAAAACCAAGATCGGTCCGTAAACACCTGTCAGTCACTGCTGCTCCAACAGAAAGTACTACTACTACTACTATATACAGCTACTAGTCTTACTACTACCACCTACTACTAGCACTACTACAACTGCTGCGGTTGAAACTAGAGCTATGACGACTACGAGTTACGACTACTGCAACTACTATTGGTTGGTACTACTACTGGTACTACGACTGTTGCTGGTGGTGCTACAACTACAACTACTACTGCAGCTACTACTGGTACTACTACTGTTGCTGCTGGAGCTAAAACTACAACTACTACTACAGCTACTAGTCGAACTGCTACTGTTGCTGCTGGAGCTTACAACTACAACTTCTACTACAGCTACTACTGGAACTACTACGGCTGCTGCTGGAGTTTCGACGGACGGCAACTACTACTACTACTACTACTACTACTACTACTACTGCTACTACTACTACTACTACAGCTGCTACTGAAACAACTACTACTGCTGCTGGAGCTACGACAACGAGCAACTACATCAACTATCACTATTGCAACAATACAACTAGGCAACCCGCAATCAACGAAAATGTAAGGACCACCACGACAACAAGCAATATTACAGCAACAGCTGTTACCACTGCTACGACAATACTGCTGTGAGTACTACAGCTACGACTATGACTTTTGAAACAAACAACAGCGTCAGTCGACATGAATTGAAAATTCTGATGAGTCTGAAGTTTGGCCTCAAGTTCTGACCAACGCGCCAGTCACAAATCTGACATGGAAGACAATTTCGCTGGGAAAAATGCCAAAAGCATTGATCAAAGTATTAACTGACAATTGTGATCAAGAATCGTAGAAACTATACAACGAAAAGTAGTACGACAACAACAACAACAGCGACAACAACAACCAAATCTTGCACAATGGCCACTAACAACTTTCACACAGCACTAAATTTAATTTAAAATATTCAATCGGTGATACTCACGACTGTACCCTTCGGGATCAGAAGTGAGGCCCCAACCTTGGCCCTAAATTTAATTTAAAAACATATGCTACACTCACACCGTATGTAGTCAGGAACTCAGGATACCTTTGTTTTGGAGCTATACTCGTTGCCTAGTATAGTTTCAAAACAAGGAAGAGGTGAATCTGTGCACCACCCAGTGCTCGACCACCTTATGGGCAGATATAAAAAACAAAACAAAAAACTTCATACCAAACTTATTCTTACCTAATCTAACTACCTACGTACAAAAACAGTGCTGCAGAATATTAAGCATCCCGCTGCATTGAACCATTTGGCTCAAAAGTTACGCTTTGATCTGAGCTGAGCAAATCAGCCAGACAGTGTTTTCCAAGGGCTCTTATATACTGCTGGTGAAACATTACGGTGCCGATTTCTTACAAGTACATACAGTACTACAACACTGTAATCGATTATTGATATTAATGTGTATACACAGACAAAAATCAGCCGGCAGCTCCCAAGCTGAAATACATGCAAACCTTACTGGATATGCTGCCTGCTCAGAACAATTAACGCTGTGAGCAATTAATTTCAAAACAATAGTTCCTTTTCTAGACGGTACAAAAGTTTGTTTGTTGTTGTTTGTGGTGGAAGAGAATCACAGTACCAAAGTCAACTTTCCGATTCTTGATCCTGGCCCTGCATTTTTTGTTCCTTTAGCTGATAAGTACTTAGACTGGGAACACATTTCTTCCAAAACATATGTAGTAAAAGTTTAGCAGACTTTAAAGACAATAAATCTTTAAAAACAATAAATTTAAAAAAGACTGGTTCAAACGTGATTTAATTTTTGTTGATTGTTGTTGTAAACAAGTTGCTGAAAGTTTTAGTCACTTGCAAAAAAATTTTTAGTTTATTCCAGTACTAAGTTTAAAAATTATGCTCAGACCAGCCTGAACTGGTAAAATTGACGTAAGAAAACAAGTGTACTTCTGTTGTTTTAGCCATTTGTTTAAAAAACATCCGTCTACTTTCCCTGAGGCAGTTTTAATTTGCCGCCCGTGCAAGTATAAATACTGAGAGTTGTCACAGTCTTGCAGTCACAATCAGCTGTAACGCTTTCAGGCCTGTATTGCCAGTTCAGCGAATGCAAAGCATTTCTGTTGTGCTTTTGCTTGGGCTTCTGGTGACTGGTGTTTTGGGAAATGTGTGGCGGACGGCGGATAACACGGGAGGCTATGCGCTGAATGCGGGGAACGGAGTTGCACAGAATAAACTGAACACGGTTGGGCGGACGGCAGACAATGCGTTCGGGACGGCGGGCGGGCTGGTGAGACACACGGCGGGGACGGGCGAGGGGCTGACGCGGGGTGTGGGGCGCAAGGTGGAGAACACTGGGAACGCTGCCGGCGGGCTGGCGGGCAACACTGTGCGCGGGGCGGGGAACCTCGGTGAGAACAAAGTCAGATGGGCTGGCCGCAAAGCGGGACGAACTGTTGGTAAGAAAACTATAGCATTTGTATATAAATTTGTAGGTAGTAGATTATACTGCTACACATAGAGACGCTTTCGTTTGATGGTAGTGCGACTAAAATAAAAACTAGCCCTTAAACCATGGTTTTATAAAACCATCGTTAAACCACCTTTGTGAAATCCACCCCAAGGGTCTTATTCAAAATTGGATTGATCGGATTAGATTTAACTTTAATCAATAACGCAACGTCAGTTAAGCATCAGTTATTGAAACTTGGCACACACCGAGGTACAGTATGTGAGTCATGTGGGGCAAAATTGCAGCGGCTATTTTTATTTTGTTATTCATTAGCAAAATCAATTCAAATCTAATCCGTTAAATCCAATTTTAGATAAGGCCCTAAAGAACATTAACGTTATTTTGAAGTCAGGTAAGAATTGATAAATATTTCATATGATTTGTAGCAAATAAGACATAAACACGAAAGTTGCAAGTTTATGTAAAAGCAATATGTAATTAATGTCTGTAAAAACTACTTACTACTTTTGTTGTAAATTAAGTTCCTTTGTATTGTTTCAGGTTAAATTCTCATTCCATTCAAGATACGCCAAGAGTAAAAGAAACAAGATAACAAAGGCTTTTGCACAGACTGCACTTTTTTACATTTGTTGTAATTGTTCTTGTAATACTCTAGTCTGATTCATACTGGTTTTTCTCTTTGTTGCGGTCGTTTTGTCACTAAGCAGTTCCAAAAAAATTGTTTGATCAACTGGTATTCATAAAAGGTGTTTAACTTTAAATTCGGTCTAAAACGTTTTTTTATGAAGAAATAAAACATCGCAATGAAACATTTTATATGCATACAATCGCGATTTCGGGTTATGTAGACCGAGTCCAAGTTAAACAACCGTCGTGAATTACCTACACCAATGTGTCGGCCCAAGTGTAGTGTCCTACACTGTTAACTTTGTTGCAAATTTGCCAACATGGCCAACTTAAATGGCCAACTTGGCCAACTTAAGTTGGCCAACTCAACTTGGCCAACTTGGCCAACTTAAGTTGGCCAACTCAACTTGGCCAACTTGGCCAACTCAACTTGGCCAACTTGGCCAACTTAAGTTGGCCAAATCAACTTGGCCAACTTGGCCAACTTGAACATCCGATACTTTCACTATTTGAAATAAAGTCGAGTTCAAATCTCGAAGTTTACATTTTAAATTTTTATTTTCATTAACTGACTAACTAACTTGAAAAAACTTAAGTTGGCCAAGTTGGCCAAGTTGGCCAAGTTGAGTTGGCCAACTTAAGTTGGCCAAGTTGGCCAAGTTGATTTGGCCAACTTAAGTTGGCCAAGTTGGCCAACTGAATTTGGCCAAGTTAGCCATTTTTAAGTTGGCCAAGTTGGCCAACTGAAGTTGGCCAAGTTAGCAATTTTTAAGTTGGCCAAGTTGGCCAACTGAAGTTGGCCAAGTTTGCCATTGAAGTTGGCCAAGTTCGCCAAGTCAGCGGGCCAACTTGACCATTTCTAATAGCACAAGACCAGGACGGTGTGCCCCCGGATGTGGCCTCAAAATTTTTTAAAATAATTGTTAATGTCTTTTCAGATTCATTTATTTCTCATCATCCAACATTTAGGCAGAACAGTTAACAATTCTTTGAAACAAAACTAACTAACTGTGTAACTGATTAAGTTGGCCAAATTTGGCCATGTAGGACACTACACTTGGGCCAATGTGTCTATTTTCACACTAAACAGTTTATACAATAAACAGTCAAAATTAGTGCGTTTGCAAAACCAACCATTCAACTAAAACCATTCATTTACGATTCATCCAAAATCAGTCTTTGTCCAACTCTCTATGTTGGAAGAAGTATCCTGAAGAAAGAATAGGAACTTACTAAGGCGTTTATGTTTTATATATTTATATATATATATATATATATATATATATATATATATATATATATATATATATATATATATATATATATATATATATATATATATATATATATATATATATATATTCAATTATTTTTGTAAACTTAATATAATAGTGTAAATAATACTAATTTACATTAAACTTTGTTATACTCAGTAATCTTTCTTATTTATTGATGCTACAAGAGATAGGTTTGGATAGATAGATGCAAACCCCAAGGCATAATAGGAGGAGTGTCATGCTATTCCTGTTATGTACTCTTGGTTGATGTAAGAATATGCAGATATGTTTTACTGACTAATTTTGCTATTAATCAGTTAGCAAGTCTTTACCAAATATATATTGTATATTGAACATGAATTTTGTCAAAAGTGCATAATATGGAAGACTAAAAACTAAAACAGTTGACGCAGTTCGATGACGATGCTCCCGCTGAAATGACACTTCAACCGCATTAATTTCACAAGGTTTCGTTTAAAGTTTAAAGGCCCTCTCGTTTAAAAACACTCCAACCTCTCTAACACTCCAACCTCCAACATTCATTTTATTTGTCAATTCATCAGTTTATGACACCAGTTAGTTCATTTTTTCATTCGTTACCTCATGCTTTGTACTGATCAACTGGTCAACTTGACAAATTGAAACTTAAGTAATAGAAGAAATAAGGAGGCGCCGGGATTCAAGCAACTCAACTTCGACAATGGTCACCGCTTTGTAGGTACACCACCCACGACCAAGAACACCTATTTGTGCAGAACACAGTCTTTAAGCATACAGCCCAGAAGCACGAGGGTTCAACGCAGCAGTGTGAAACCAGCAATGTGTAGAAAAACTTGAATGTGCAACAAGCAGCAGTTTCATGCAAATTTTTTTCGTAATTTTCAGCAGTTAACAATCAGTACTTACACTAAGTTTGTCCCTGCCGCGTAAAATTGCCGAATACTTGATGGAAATTTTCAAAAATGTATTGAAATTTAAATTCTACGAATGCTCTCCCCTGCCCAGATGTGCACATGGACACCTACATTTATTTGGTTATATGGGTTTTGCATTCCAAGATGATGTCAAAAATGAAATTTTGCGACGTAGATATGCATGTATCATTGGCAATCATTGACGTCGATCACTCGATTTTTTAGTATTTATTCATTCGTTAATAATTTATTTCAGTAGTAATAATTATTTGACAAAATTATTTAATTCCTTGTTGATTTTATGCCAGACGTCATGTCGCCCCTTCCTTGACTGAAATTTAAACCAGAAATTTATGTTTTGGATTAGATACTGGAAATGTTTTGATAAAAAATGACAACACCGCAACACCCCACTGAAATTAATGGCCAAGGGGCATCATAAACTTAAAACTTTTAAATCTTACCTCATTTATTACTAAACATGAAAATTGCATTTACAGCAATATATACATAACCTAATGTATACAATAATAAAATTGAAATTAATAAAATTGTACTACTGTTTTTATCCAACTGTAAGCAACGTTTAAAAATAAGCCCCCGACAAACAAAAACTGAAACACGCAAATCATGCAAACTGCTTCGTGGCCAGCTTATGCCAAAAAGCAGTATAAAGGCCTGCCGCCGCTGAGGCGGCGGCAGGAAAAATTGCAATGTGTAGAAAAAGTTTGACGTTTGCTACGCCACTGCAGCAATCAAGCTTAGCTTAGTTTCTCTGGCTGGTGATGCAGGTCTCACACATATATGGATGGATACTGTATAATCGTTAGAGGTCGGGTTTGGCGCCGTTGAACCAAACTTTTGTTTTTCTACATATGAAACATCCGTTTTATTTCACTATTGCACGCCAATCATGTGAAAAATAAACTTTAAATACAGTTTAATCCACGCAACCACATAAAATAAATACAAATATGTTACAAAATAATGGCAATTGCTTGTTTATATAAAACAAATCAGCAAGATGGTTTCGGGGAAAATAAGAATTTAGTGAATCCATCGAGACATATCAGCCTGAAACAACAACATTTACTTACAAACAAGCACGCCTTGCGAGTAAAGTTAAATTATTTTTGGATAGATTTTGGTGCGACTTGCTTGCAGCGCTGAGGATATTCTGCGAATATAAAACATTTAACATTTACATTTAACATTTACCAAATTTTTACAACAAAACATTTACCAAAATTTATCAAAGCAACATTTAACCCTTCAATGCCCGGAGTATCACTGGCTGGCTAGTGGCTAGACAGCCTCATTCTAGTTTTTTGAACATTGCTCAAGCTACGTACGTCGTAGAGACTTCGCAAAACCACCATTCGATAGAGAACTGAATGGTGAACAAAACGTAATAGTCGATTAAAGGTTTAGGACGCACCGTTTTTTAGTTATAGGCGCTCAAAGTTGAGAATTTGTAAAAATTGGCGCCATCGCTCAGGTATAATATGTACCTCACCCCAGAGTATCAACAGAGCAACACTGTGCACCTGCCATAGTTGAATGCTAGAAACAAACTGCGTTATACGCTGTATCTGATGCACAAAATGCAGACGGTCAGAGTTGCATTCGAATTTCATAATCTGGCCCAAAGGAAAATATATACTAGGTACTTTTGCAATGAAAAAAAGTCAAATTTGCACATTGCTTAATTAAACATGGGCTTCGCTAGGTGGCAGTAGGAGTAAAAATTGCAGGCCAAATGCGAAGACCTACAATTTCCCCAATTTCCCATAAAACAGTTCAAGATACTGTCGCTAGAATACACTAGTCAAGTTGCATATCCCCTGATATTGTAGCTCATCATGTGGTATCTCCCATGATCCTTTGGGCATGAAAGGGTTAAAAGCCGACTGCCTCTCTTAAATAGCCATTTCTGGCCAATTATGATAGCATCAACAGTTGAAAATGTTCAGTTCAGAAAAAATTATCAATTGTCAGTAACTTTAGTCGTATTTATACCCAAAGCTCAGCAGTTCTATTCAAAAAGATTGAGTCGAATTCGAGTAAATGGCTGACCTTCATTCGCACGTTGCGTTCGTAAATTATACGCCACTGTGCCTATCCCTTTGACGATGCTGTGTATAAAGTTTAACGTTATCGATACTTTTAAATGCCAATTTAACTCTATAAAATAGACACAAAATGGAGACTCCGAGTCTAGAAAACTGAATTCTTAGGTGCCCCATGAGTGACGTGAATTTTTAGGTGAGTGATGTGTATTACAAGATGATTCTTGGCCGCGAATCTTCATAGTATAATTTTAAAATAATCCAAAATCAAGAAAAGCTGACCGCCGCTCAGGGGTGGACGCGGGTCGTGGGTACCCGCGGGTTGGGTTGGGTTGGGTCGGAAAATTTGAGCCGTGAGTCGCGGCAGGCTGCGCGGGTCGAAAATTTTTTGTCCGACCCGCGAAAACTGAAAAAACTACGAAGGTCTCCTCTTGGTTTTTATAGCCCGGCCGCAAAAAATTTCAGTTACGTCTCCAATTGACAAAATTTAGCCTAAAAATTTAAAAATTCTCAAACATTTTCCTGGGGGCTGCCGCCCCCAGACCCCTACAAACTCTGTGGCTTACTATTCCAAGTTATCAACTTTCGTCAAAGCCTATATATTCATGTGTGCAAGAGTACATTATGCTGCATTTACTTGTGTAATAAACTGTCTGATACGAAGTTCCCATCTTTTATTTTTAATTTTGCCGTCGGAAAAAATTTTTGATGCGTCTCCAGTTGCCCAAATTTGTCCAAAAATTGAAGAAAACCTCCATTTTTTTCTTGGAGCTGCCGCTCCCAACAGTGGGTTTATTTAAGGGGGTAATTGCGTTTTTAGGTGTTTTTTTGAAAAGCCATAGCTCAGCGTTCACAAAGTCAAATCACAAGCGGTCTTTTGCATTAGATAGAACAATATCTTTTCTAAATGTATGCCATGCATTGAAATTTAACCTGTGATTTTGTTTTCAGTATAAGCGACTAAAGAAAGGTCCTTTCCAAAATTTTACAATTTTTTTACAAAAAGTTTGCGCCACAGCTCTGGATCATACGATTACCTGTTAGGGCTGAAAGTTGGTAAGGTTTTTGACATGTTTAAAATCCCCAGGCATGTCCCCCACTTTTTTAATAACTAGTCAATTTACTGAGAAAATAGCTGATAAGCAAACGCACTTAAAATGTACGATATTTTCTTGTAATTAAAACCCTCTAAAAACGTCCACAGGTGAAATTTCAAAAAAGTGAGAGACATGCCTGGGGATTTTGACCTTTACAGTACTGTCCCAAAAATTTATGATCAGGCGTCACTTATAACTTGAGTACTGGTGGCGCAAAGTTTACATAGAAATCACAAAAACCTCGAAAACGCAACTACCACCTTAAATGACCAAATTTACATTTTGTTATGTAAGCCAATTCGCCAATAAGTGTAAAAATAATTGGATTCTGGGGGCTGACGCCCTCGGACTCCGCAATAGTGAGTTTAAGCAAGTGAACAAAAAAGGGGACAAGGTGCGACCCCCCCATTTCAAAATCCTGGTTACGCCCTGTGTACTACATATGTACATACCTTATCATTATAGAGTGGTGGGTCAAAGTGGGTCGCGGGTCGGGTTTTACGGCACGGGTTGGGTCGTGGGTTACCCACGAGTGTCGAGCCGCGGGTTGGGTCGGGTCGCGCGTCAAAAATTCTGACCTGCGTCCACCCCTGCGGCCGCTTGGTCCATAATTCCATACATAGGAGTCAAGAACATTATTTCAAGCAGGCTTTCTGAAATTCCGCGAACGCAGACGTCCGGTGCCTTACCATGGCATGATTGCCAACGCCACCTACAGCAACCCGAGACAACGACGCGCTAATATCCAGTATACAAAACACTGTTACAACAGGTTCCGTTGCAACATTACAATGAGTGTACTTGGCTGTCGCTAAGGCTCGATTCATACTTTCGTCCGTATGTCCGTTCAGCCTGCAGAATGACGTCACTAGCAGCCTAGTGCAGTGGATCAGCCAGCGCCTGTGACGTCATGATTTCGTCATTCTGCCGGCTGAACGGACATACGGCTGTAAGTATGAATCGAGCCTTATGGTGCGCCGTCGCTAACTACTTACGTACATACATTAATACATACACGATCTTACACACACACATCCACACAAACTATGTCATTTAGTGACCTGCCAGCAGTTTTACTATAGAAGCACATGCAACCATGGCAGGCGATTGCACTATAGTATATACCCGGCGGCTGAGGCCGCCGCGTAAAAATTAATTATTTGCGGAATCTGTCACAAGTCTGTGAAGTTAATGGACTCTTACTTCTTATCTCATGCTTTACAATAAGTGCCTTATGCCCGTATGTCATACAGGTGTAATTTTTCAAAAATCTTAGCGTTTAAAACATTTAATCAAAATCAGGCATCGTGTTTCTAAATTTCAGCACACTGCCAAATCAATCCCAACAACCAGAAAAAATAATAATAGTAATATGCTATTCCGTTTGAAAGTGTAAAAAATTACAACGTCTGCTTCTGTTTAATCACAGTAGCGAGGTATAGTGGACCAGCTAGTTGAGCCCAACCAGTAGTTTTTTTAACTTGTTATGACTTTTGAATAAAAAAGCATCGTTTGGACTTCCAAGAAGCCGGGGCTTTATTCAAAATAATAAGAGTACAAACAAACATAAAAGGAGTGTGCAAATTTTAATTTTACGAACAAACAGACAATTCGTCCTTCAAAGAATCATAAATAAACTGTAGCGATGTAACAATTAGACTCAGGAGGAAAAAATTGTTGTCTAGACCAACTTTCACGTCTTTACATTTTGATTCTGACGTTCCCACATTTTAATTGGTCAATTGAGAGCGCTTTGTCTACTTAGCTCAGAGTGTCTTAGTTTGTACAACCCCTTTGCTAATTAGGAGAAATTACTAAAAACATCACAAACTCATAGTATAAAACTGTAAAAATAAATAAAAAATCTAAATCTCTAAATATTGATAATTTTAGGTTTTTCTTCTTGATTTATGCTTTCCGCACGCCTAAACAAAACACTGATAAAACACTAAGCAAATTAATATAAAGCTAGTGCAGAAATATGAACAGAAAAGTCAAAATAAAATTTTGCTAAATCAGATAGAATTCAAAAACTAATATGCAAAATTATGCAGACAGATTTTTTCCTCCTGAGTCTAATTGTTACATCGCTTTATTTTATTTATGATTCTTTGAAGGACGAATTGTCCGAATTATGCGGATAGAATAACTAAATTATGCAAAATAATATGCTTTATAAAAAGTGCCTTTTTAACCTGTCTGTTATCGACACAATGAAGCAACAAACAAGGTGTCACATTAGACATGTTTAGCCTATGGCCTCACTTCATCAAGGTTGGCCAATTAGTGACATGGGGTGTGAAAATAAATATCTGGGGACGCGAGAATCACTTTTTGGGGACAAGAAAATAATTGGGGCTCAATATATATCCGCTTGGTTATAAATGTGTATCGATTGAGAAAATCACAGTCATGCACCAATGGAATCATAGTATAGAGTCAGTATACGTAAACTTACCAGTAGCAGTTTCTTTCTTTTTAGCATCTTGTGTGGTTTTGTTTTCCTTTTTTTGGCTTCGATCTCTAGTCGAAGAAGGGCTTTTTGATTCAGTGGCGCGCCGAGCACCTCCGGCTTTCTGGTCGCCGGTTCGGGTCGTAGAAGGGCGCCTTGGTTTAGCGCTGTTTGCAGTCCGAGGAGATGAAGGTTTCTTCTCAGCAGTCCCAGATTTTTGTTCTGGGCTTTCTGGGACTTCTTCTTTCCATAAGGGAAAGCCAGCAATGACTGATATTAAGAATAAAACAAAAAGCAACAGAAAGTATTTTTGCATCCGTTGAGGTGAAGAATGTCAAAGCAGTAAAAGTGGTATTGTAAAAGTATCAAATTGTTGTTTTTTCTTGAATTTATAGTCTACGCAAATATCAACTTTAACAATCACATTAGGAGTGCCTGTTTTTTCAACATTCAATTACAGAAAATTGTAAATGTTGTTGTTGTTAAGGACTAGAATTAACAAGTAACGACCGAAGTGAAGTAGAATAAAACAAACAAAACCTGATCAATCTAAACCACATTACACAAAAAACAAATGTTATAACTGATTCTCATTTTTTAAAAAAACTTGTCGTTTATGCAATACTAGAAAATGTAAGATGACATATAGCTTTTAGTTGTTCTATGCTTTATTTATTTAAGAATATTCAAGAAAGCCTTTATTACTACATAATTAAAGCTTTTTAAACTTTTTAGCTTTTATTTAAGTTAAATTAGTACAAGTATGGATTATGGCACTGGTTTGGCGTGCTGTAGTGATTTATACGCATGTTTCTGTGAAACTCCGAGTCCGAGTGCAGCAGCACGAGTGCGAGAAGCGCACGAGTGCACCTGCACGAGGGTTTCACACATGCGTATTAATTACCTTTAGCACAACAAACAGTGCTATAAGTTGCTTGTGCTTTGGTTTGAAATACGTACGTACAAATTTCAGTGATTTTCGAAAAATTTCACCGTTATTTTATATTCGTTTACATGTATTTATTTTTGTCAGTGCAAACAAAAGACGTGGCCGATGCACATAAAACGACACAGCTCACAGCCGATGCACAACGGTACTGCTCTCCCTTACTGTTGTAGATTAATAAATACGCTTTAGCTTAGCTTACGCTTCAGCTTGCGCTTCAAGCCCGGTTCGTAGTTGTCCGTAAGGGCTGTCCGTGTCCGTAAGAGTAGTCTGATTCACAGTTGTGCGGATGTCCGTAAGAACTTGTCCGTGACTGTCCGTAAAGGCTGTACGGATGTCCGGAAGTCAAGTTGAATTCACCTCAACTTTTGTCCGTGTCCGTAAGGATTTAGCCAATCAGATTATAGCCTTTTTTAGTCTCGTGTGGGTGCGTGTACATAAAATTCCTCCGCGTATAGTAAAATAATGTTAAATTTGCAATAATTTCAGCTCAGCAGCTTCATTTTAGTGTGCTTAGAACGTTTTTATTGTTTTTTTGAAGCTTGCATTCTAATACACTTGGTACACTGCAGAATGTGTAGGCGTTATTTTATATGCATACACACTGTCCGTAGAGTGTCCGTAGAAGTATGAATTAATGCTGCTTACGGACACGGACACGGACAAATGTTACGGACAACCTTCCGGAAACGGACACGGACTCGGACACAGACAACTACTGACACTTCCGGACAACTACGAACTAGGCTTTAATCTACGTTTTAGCCTTCATCATGGACTATAAATTTTGGTGTTTTTGAAACATTTGACCTTTAGTACTCCAAATCAGCTCCTATCCTTTTTGAATCCGGTTGCAAACTTCTGTTGGATTTGCAATCTCGGGTCAACTTTACTCCTCTCACTGTTTTTGTTCCTTCTAGTGAAGGATTTATTGTTTTGAATATTAGCTTGAGCAGTGTGAAGTAAAACTGTTGTAAAACTAAAATTGTGACTATTGTACTTGACTTGAAAAGCTGGCGATAGGCCAGCAGTACACAGTTGTACACGCTCTGAAGTATACAGGTATACAAGTATACAAATATACTCCGTTTAACACTCAGGATTGGTCTGCTCGGGTGCAAAAAATATTTTAATCAATTCATGTAAAAAAGGTTCCTTAATTTGTTTGTATATTTACGACACATCATATTCTCAACAGTACAGTAGTTTAGGTCTTAAGCTTTTTTTGTCAGACGAATGGCTAAAAACTTTATGTTTCTTTGCAGAGTCATTAATGGTCATACTGCTCTCGGCCATTCGAAGCATTTTTCTCTGTTCTTCTTGGAAATCTTCGTGGAATCCTATGACCATTTTTGCTTAAATATTAGAAACTATTTTCTGTGTAATAGTGTGGTTCAAACCTTCCTGAACGTCTTATCTCTTTTAGTTGTGTGTGCACCATGCATTACTACTTTTTAAAGTAGATTATGGAAGTTTGAACATATTTGATTAAATTCGCTGCATGAGTGTTTTTCTGTTAGGTTAATTTGCTTTGCTTCATTCTGTTTTTTGCGCCTTTTTTTGTTTCTCGTGGTAATTTTTATGCGGTCTGTGTAGTTTTTTGTTACTGTTTGCCAATTATATATACGGTACTTATGCGTTTTGTTTTTTGGAATGTTTTGTGGGCGGTGTGCCGGTATTAAGCTTTCTCGTTTCATTAATAAGCTCTGCATACGTACACTGAGCTGTAACCTATATCGCAGCCACTATACGAACAAGCATTCCCTAAAGGGGGCAAGGTTCCTTTGCTGCATGGAATTTCCTTAGATATGTTCATCAACCATCATTTTTTACTGCTTCTCATTCACTATGCATTGTCATGCATAAAGAACAATACTACCTGATGCTTAACCCTTTAATTCTTATTGTGACAAATACGTCCAGCCATTTTTTGGTCCGTTTTTTTCTGCTGTGTGTGAAAGAGTTCCTTATGTCTTTATGTAACAAAAGTGTCCTTGGATATATTTTGTCAAATTATGCATATAACGTATGTGTTTTGACTTTGGCCTGGCTCTGCTTCAAATGAAAATCAAGCGCAATTGCTCATTTACGGCTCAGACTGTTGGTGTTGCCGTATTACGCTGAGTTTTCATTTATTTGGTCTTTTTTGATTTTTTACACTGTCTACTTGAAAGATTAAGTACTGTAAGTTCTCTCTATGTCTTATTGTGACATATATGCGACAGTCTGAAACGTTTAACAAGCAATACTTGGCAAATCGTTAACTAATCCAAGCAACTTAAGTAGGTATGAAGTCTTTGCAGTGACCAAACGAATTTTTTCCATGGGCAATTTCATTGCTTCAATTTCATTGCTTGAAAAGGTTCATTTGTTTCGGCACTGAATAAATTTTCGCAACTGTTGACAAAAACATGCCATAGGGCATAGACGCCATAACTACTTGTGATTTCAGTACTCAGGACCCTATTTTGACAAGAAAATGGTCATTTAAAACAAATTTTGCAGAAAATATAGAGTAAATTTTTCGCAAAAAAGGCATCCATAATAGCGGATCGAACCCATTAACTATGATAGCTAAAGAACTAGCGCCTGTAACCACTCGTCAACGCTGCTTCACTGACAGTGAAGTAGTGATTTATTGAGGCTATGATGAGTAACACATTAAGAAAACGAGAAAAGAGCTGGATAAAAGATGATAGGTAAGTAACTAAGCTTTTGTGTAAATCTTTGTTGACTAGAAAGATGAGGCCCCAATTTGGAAAGAATGGAAAAAATAGAGGCGCCGGGAATCGAACCCGGGCCACCTGCTTCGAGGACAAGCATGCTAATCACTACACCACAGCCCCCTAGTCTCATAGGCTAAATTCTCATTTACAACACTTATAATTAAATGAAATCTCTCGACCTCTACAAAACGGTTGTTAACTATAAAGTCAATGAAAATTGTAAATAGCCTTACTTCAGAACAAGCACGTTTGTTGACGAGCGTACTTCTTTTCACATGACGACACTAAGTATTATTTTACCGTATCGGTAAAATTAGGCGCGGCACGCACCAAGATTTCTTTGTCAGGAGTTCTTCTAATTTCGAATGCAGATACACTCTCATGTTTATGCGAGTCTGTATGTATGAAAAGACTTCGGAAATTAGGCAGTACTGCCTTTTGTTCGACGATTATGTTTTACGCATGTGTATGTACACATAAAATTTGAGGTTTTACCTCTGAAGTAGAACACCACGAAGTTTGATTTAATGGAATTTTGAAAAAACGCAAATTATAAGCATTATTTTACCACCCTGTCTTTAGATCGCACCAAGAAAGAATCGCCTAAATATGTATGTATGTATTAGTAAAAAAGAACGCTATTCTCTTCGAGGTTGGTTTATTCATTATACCACTGTTTTCACACTAAGTAGTTCTACCGCTGCACATGTGACATGTAAACAAAGTGACTAATTTTGTAGATGAATACTATCGATTATCAGTGTCAACCAGCCATTATCGTTAATACAGTAGCTATGTGTAGACACACGCACACAAGAGCTTGCCGTACACACACACGCACACACACGTAGGCAACGTGCGCGCAGGGTACTGCATAACACGCGCATGATCCAGCGGTAAACACTGCTGGCTTCAGTGATGCATTGAAACTGTGCATGTTTTACATGCATTTTCAGTTTCAGTGTATTAACTGAATTTAGTATGCGCAAACAAGCACGTTCTGCGAGTAGAGTTAAATTAATTTCTGATGTCTAGATTTTGTTCAGACATGCTTAGACTCCCGAGGATATTCTTCGAATATAAAACGCGGCAGCAAAATTTTGAAATCCGACACTTTCACATAACATTTCAACCTACAACATTAAAAGTTAACCTAACTTGCAAAAACCTTTATAAATTCAACCGTCTAAAACGCCAATAAAGAAGCCTGTTTCGTCCTACTGTTAAACCACTGTCAGCTACCAAGGCAGCCTCTGGGCGCTGAGGATGTTATCAAGCGCAATGATTAGTGGTTTGCCAGCGGTTTCTAGACTTGAAACCGTTAAGGTTTTATCACGCTGATAAACAATCCAGAAAACATTGCTCTGACAGGTTTCGTTAATTTACTTTTACTGTGCAGAAATTGCAAGCATACCATTCGACAGACATGCAAATGAATTGCTTAGACGTAGACCTGTGTGCATTTATGTCAGCTATTTGCAACAGTTTATGTGTATGTATGTACGTGCATATACAACATTATCCGAGTGAGCGTGATAACCAGAGCATTAGCATTAGCACGCATCAAGAACACACACGCACACACATATAACGTAATTTTCGGACCTACCGATTTTCACAGAGCAACAATACACAGTCAGAGCAGATACATGTTAAACTCTGATTTGTAATATAGTATATACGCGGCGGCTGAGGCCGCCGCGTAAAAAGTAGTTAGTTCGCATACTGACTTTATGTGTTAATCATATGCGACAACAGCATTCAGCTGCTACTTTTACACTGCGTAGAGTTGGTATCAAAACAATAGTTCCTTCTCTAGTAGGAACAAAAAATGGGATTGCTGTTTAAACTATTCGGTCAATTAGTAGCGAACAATTAGTGAACAGTATTGCAAAGTTTGGTAGTAATCAACCATCTAAAAATTCTGGACCAATGAACTTACATAACAAGGAATTTAAGTTCCTTCTTTAACTAAATAAAAAGTAGACCGGCGAGTGGCATAGATTGAAAGGACCAAATTTATATTAGTCTCAAAGATTGGCGCCAAAATTAGTTAACGGAATGTGTTTTCCTAAGGCAATCATTTTGATTTCAAGTTATACCATATCACATTTATACCTAACATATTATGTACTTGTGTTACGTACTCTGTCATCGAAAAAATTTGGGTAAACTACCTATTTTGCTGTGATCAATCACAAAATAAATCGCAAAATAATAGACTCTAACTACTTATTTTATATACCTGCCGAAAACTTTCGAACAAGTTTATGGTACGTATGTAAGTACATTCACATGCAATTAGGAACTTATCCCTGTGAAAAACCAGACTTGTTAGATTACTGCTACAGACTAATCGCCCGGTTAACATTAACAACCAGTTTATTCCGCAACACACGGAACTCAAACAATGGCAGCAGCAGTTTGTTGATTGCCTTATTATTTTTCTAGTTTCCGATCAGCGTTTAAACGGCACAACTTCACTTTGTCCGTATGTCCGGCAAAGTTAAATTCAGTTCAACTTTGCCCGAAATTGTTTGGCATACGGACAAACGGACATACGGTTCAAAAGTATGAATCGCACCTTTGTCCGTATGCCCGTACATACTTATGTCCTAATGTCCGTTTGCCCGTACATCCGTATGTCCTAATGTCCGTTTGCCCTAAAAAGTATGAATTGAAAAAACGGACGAAACGTGCTTTGTCCGTGTGCCCTATGTCTGTTTGTCCGTAATGCCCTCTTGAAGTATGAATCAACATTAGTTTCCAGTTTCCCTTTTTGGTATATGTTTTAAAGCTGTAAATTACTGTGGTTCAATTACAGTTAGGCCCTTTTACAGGCAAGTCCGTGTTTTAGTGTAGGTCAGGCTCAGGCCGCAACGTTGCTTGGTTGGCACTGCGCATATAAGCCACTTTGTTCTTGTTAAGGGATAAAGAAACGCCACATTAAGTTTGAGATAAGGCATATTCTCAGCGTTAGAATGGAATATGCAATTCCATAAGTCTACCAAATGCGTAATATACCTACACAATTTGTCTGTTATGTATTTAAGAAAAATTTCGGATGCTTCAACAATTTTTTAACTTCAACGTTTGCGAATAACAGTCTTTTGACTGCATCATGAAAAAAGGTATCCTGTTACAATTTAATAAGACTACTTTACACCGTAAAAATAATCTTTAACGTGTTTTAATATTTTATTATGCAAAAAAACCAGTTCTTACCAATATGTACTATAGAATAGTTTTTGTGCAATGAACTTGCTAAACTAACTGTAACAACTTGCTGGAAACAGTAACATCTGAAGAACTGTACAGAATTTTTGTAGTTTCATCACATGTTATTGGTGGATTCGATTTGACCGTTCATTGTTGGTAATGTAATGCGCTTGTACGTCACAAATGTTTCCGTTATGACGATTCCGGACGGAAAACTGGAAAAGTCTGGTTTTGAGGTCAGTATACTTTTTTGTATTTTGTGCTTTGAAGGATACCTTTGTAATCCCTTGCAAGGGTATGAAATGAAAAAGTATGAAATCAAAATAGGTGAACTTTATATTGACTTTATTTTATGAAGTGGAAGACTTTGAAGGAAGCAATTTTTTTACAGGTGTATTTTGAGAATTACCTATAAAAATTTCTAATAACAAAAAATAAGTGTGATACAAAATCATTTAAAACGGCATTTTTACTGTTTTTCGAAGCTGATGGAGACCAGAATTTGAAGTCAAAAAGAAGTATACCTTCATTTCCTTGACTTCCATTCTATTATAGGCTAAGCTTGACACTAACTCCACTGTCTTCTTAAGCCAGAGCATAAAACTAATTAGTCGCAATCTCGGGGCATTGTAATCGGATTCTCGATTTGAACATCGTGACTGCTTAAAAGTAGTATCACTCCGACTTGAGCTAATTCGCCAGGGGTGTAAGTTTGACCGTATATCAAAATGATACATCATTTTGGGTTTTTGCAAAATTTTTGCTTTAAGCTGAACTGATTGCTATTCACATTGTAATGATCATTCACGGCTGAGTGATTTACTTCAATATTAATTCAGTCACGTAACAGATGAAATTTACCCTTAATTGCATACATACTTAAGTCAATGTTGCCGCAAATTATCAAGTAAATACGGCTGTTTACACACACATATGTAAATATGCACACATAAATCTTTTTAATGCTTCCATAAAAACAAGAAATATCAACTCTGTAAATCTTAATTACTTAACACTCAATTTGATTACTTTGCGTTCGTATGACTGCAACAATTTATTAATACATTCATAAATTTCGTGATGGATTTAGGCCAAATTTCTTAATATACAGTATTTTGATATTTGTATAAGATGGTGCTACAAATGCTTAAAGCTAAACTACAAGCAAACTGCAGCAGCATAATCTTGATAGTAGTATAGTACATCGAGTTTGTTGCAAATATAAATTTTCAAAACCGTAGGTACTTTTATATTTTTTGTAAAATTCTATGACTGTGTTAACTTTTTTCATTCAAAATTTATAGTCCAAAAGTAATCACAAAAATATTAGGTAATCCCAGTTTTTTTAATACAAGACTAAAAATATTTTAAAATTCTAGTTGTTTATCGACTTAATCTTGGACCACTCTTGTATGGGATGAACGGCGTAATAAAGCTGCCAACCAAACTTAAGCGAAATTCTGGTTTTTCTATTTTTTAGCTTAATCGCAACTAACAACAGAAGGATATTCTAAAAAACTACTGTGTCGACTTTTCTACAAAAACAAAAAACCAAAAGTATTGGTGGTATCAATGAAAATAAAAAGATTTGCTTGGCTCTGATTCGCTACTGGCTCTGTTGAGGCTGCGCTGCTGAAATTGAATTTAATACTAACCGTTTATTAAATTTGAAAACTAACCGTTTATTAAATTCTTCTAAAAGTCCATGAATAAAATTATTTTTTAGATCCGGAGTGAAGAATCACGCAGATGTGTTCTAAAAATAATTCAGTTAGAAAATGATTACATCAAAAAATTGCTGCTGATAGCTGAAGTAAGAAACTACTTTTTGGAAATGAATTACATAACAGAATTTAGCGATTTTGTTTTAGTAGCGTCAGCTTTGAGCAAGCATGGTTTAGAAAACCTTAACCTGAGCTTGCTTTAATGTACTCAATTTTGCACTTTCAAGCATTTTGGTCTGTCGAACTCATGATGTTATTTATTAATAATTGACAATTAACCTGATGACATAACTGTATTGATGATAATAATATATGAAATTTGCAAATGTACATTTCAGAAATTAAGTGATTCAACCCATCAAAAAAAAAAAAAAATTTCCCAAAACCCACCCTTTTATTTTTCAATCAACCCCCCCCCAAAAACCCCCCCCCACCAGACTAGACTTCTATTCTTGGACTCCAGAGTCTGTAGCAAGTACCTAATTTTTGTCAGTTACTGCATCCTTTTAAGTTGACTTTGATGTTTTTTAGATATTACCAGAGTTTGCGAGACAAAAACAAGAAGCTCAAAAAAGATCGCTTGAAGCTGATAGCGCCATTCTGCGTCTGAAGACAAAAGCAGAAGTACTTCTAAAAGCTCATCAGTCATTCCTGCGAAAACTGGAGAATATCCACGAAAAATGGTTAAAGTTTCGCCATTAAACCTAAAGCAGCAGTACATGCCGTTCTCAGGGACTACTCATTTAGACTACCTTTATGCACACATGATTATCAGAAAAGTTGAAAAAACTATGTAAAACGAGTTCGTTAGACAACTATGAACTGGGCCTAAGTGTGAAAACTTCGATATAGATATATATAGGTATATTATGCGGTCTTAGGTTCCAGGGCACAAACATTAATTATATTTTACCAGCCTTTGTTACCATGAAAATTTTCAGGGAAACCAGCGAAGTCGCCAGTATTGCACGTCTTTATCACGATGAAAAACTGTGGTTAGACTTGGCGGTGCAGTTCGTTGAAAAACGGTCACCGCTTTTGGCAGTTTTCAAAAATCTGTCCGAATCTGATTCAAATTTCAAGAAAATAATGGAAGAATTTGAGGTATGTTACAATAAGAAATGCGCGAAAAGGCATTTTTTGCATTTTTTTAAAAGTTAACGCCAATGGCATTGTACTAGCGAATAATTATTTTAAAAAAACGCAACACATTTTTTACAAGCTTAAGCTGTTTCTAATGAGTAATTATTTAACTCAACACATTTTTTGTTTATGACCATTTATCGGTAATGAACTCAGTAGTCATGATGAGTCCACAAATCTTATTTACCCGTCTGTCGTCACGTGACTATATTGAACACAACAAAAAGAGGGATAAACCAAAAGGTTTCCACATAATGTTAATAAAAACATGTTATCAATGGCTCAAAAAAATCCACGCCCCACTCAACATGCATATATTGTAGATCTAAAGTAACCATTTAACCAGGATAAAACATCTTTGTGTGAAATAATGAATTTGCAAATTCTGTTCGATTTTATGTTTACTGAGTTCGCTAATGTTTATTTCAGAAAGAGCATACTAAGGAGCCACTACATCAGTTTTTAACATTTGTGGAAAAGCATATTGGCGACATCATCACATCGCTTAGCCAGTATCAACATTTGCTGGACGATAAATCTTTAGAAACCGCAGAATGTCAAGGTAATATATTAGGTGCATTTAGGCTTGTATTTGAGCAATTATGCTTAGTCAGGGTCAATTTATTTTACAGTCGGACAACGCCCGTTTCGTTTTTTTTCTGGTCATACTTTTTATGAAACTGGGACGAAGTATGAGTACCTAGCCCTAGCTTAGTTTGCCCATCTGACGTCCGCTCATTCTTTGGTCAATACGTCTCAAAGTATAATATGAATCGACCCTTAGGGTGGATTTCACGAAGGTGGTTTTACTAAACCATGGTTTTACGTACGTTTTTATATGATTTGCACATAATTTCATTACGAAATATAGCCTGATTCGTTACGAATTTCGTAGATTTTCTTAAACCATGGTTTTAGCTCAGCTGAAATTTCAGCAAAACAGAGACCTGCTGTGCTGCAGGTTTCAATTTTCAACTGCGCTAAAACCATGGTTTAAGAAAATCTACGAAATTCGTAACGAATCAGGCTATATTTCGTAATGAAATTATGTGCAAATCATATAACAACGTACGTAAAACCAATGGTTTAGTAAAACCACCTTTGTGAAATCCACCCTTAGAGTTTAACACTATGCAGAGATGCTTAACAGATGCTATTAAAAAACTGAAGCTGTTTAAGGAAACACTTATCTACAGTACCTATGAGTGTGATTCCGGAGTCACTGACTCTGACCGCGGAGTCAATGAAATTCAATAGAAAATTCCAATTTATTGGACCTGTGACGTCAATGCAATGACTGCAGTCAGTGACCGTATGGCTCGATCAGTGATGCTGACTGCAGCATTATAGGTAGTTAATTCTGATCGGTACTGTACAATGAGTAAGAATAGTTAATTTTCAATTTGATTTCGTATTTTTTTGTTTAGAAGTTGTTTCATGGCTGAAATCCACCTTGTCAAGTTTGAGAGAACGACTGCAGTTTGACAATGAAAAAGTAATGGAAGCATTGCAAGCATCTTTTCTCAAGCACAACATCATGAAGCCTGGGCGAACGTTCATTTGCGGGTCAGCAATCTTCCTGGAACGCTTTGATTCACTGAAGCGTAGAAGTTTATTTCTGGTAAGAGGGGAAGGAAATAAACCATTAGCCATAAAAATGTTCAAAACAGTAGACGGCATTTGACTTGGAACAAACTACGCAGGCGTTAGTTGGATGTAAAAAAAATATTAAATTTGCAACAATTAAAATAATGGAAGCATTGGAAAACAATATGACGTAATTTTGTTAAGTAAATATTTATGCGTGAGAAAAAAGTAGAAAATTGAAAACCTGATCACAGTTATAATTTTGGTTGAATGTATTTTGTAAATGCTTACTTCGATATATGCAAAAACAATTATATATGTACTTCTTAAGGAAAACGTTTTTCATTGTTTCATAATATGCTTTATTGACTGAATTTTGAAAAGTTTTATCTTTATTTTTTATTTATGGTCAAAAACTTTAAAAAAAATAATTTCCATAACGGAACATTCAAAAAAAACGGAATTAAAAAAAGACGATTGTAGATTTTAGCTTAGCTTGACTTTTGTATTTTTAGTTTGACGATATTTTAATGGTTTGTGACAGTGCTCCTTTGACCAGCAGACTACTTCACGAAGTTACCATTCCTTTAGAGAAAATTGACAAGGTACGTATTGGGAAAAATTTACGTTTAGAAATGATAACGGCTGCAAGCCCGGTCGTCCTTATCCTTGTCCCTATCAATTTGTCCTTAAGCAGTTTCAAGAAAACTACACGGCCAAATGAGCCACTTTTTTGAAAGACAGAACTTTAGGTCAAGTAAAACTCGTATGCAAATAGTTAGGCACAACGATTTGGCCAAAGTTGCACAATAGCTGACCAAAAATTGTCCTTGTCCCTGTTCCTGTGTTCTTAAGGATAAGTATGAACCGGGCTTTATGATTAGCTTTTCAGCCAGTGGACACGCAAAAGATCGAGCGATGAGAATAAATCGAGATTTTATACGCTGTTGTTATTTGTTTTGATTATTTTTAATTATCTTTGATGAAAATAATCTTTTTTGCCCTAATTTTCTAAATATATGTTTTTCAGTGTTATATAAATATAACATATAAAACATAACTAAACTAAACTAACTGTTAACTGTTAACTGTTTAACTGTTAACTAAATATATTAAGTGTTGCTTAATACTTACTGAAGGTTTTGCCGTAGATTGGGCTTGTTTGCCCTAATTTTCTAAATATGTTTTTCAGTTGGAACACTGTGAACATTCCGGTGGCTTTACAGTGACAACAACCAATGGTCGCAGACTAGTCTTTTTGGCAAAGTATGTGTTAACATGCGTAACTGTGAATATGTGCAAGTGCAATGCCTCAATTAGACATCAAATGTACGTACATGTATGCTGTTTGGTAAAAACATCATTTCCCCATCAATTACATGCTGCTTAAACCTTATCTTGTGCGCTTACGCATGTTAACGAGGCATAACTTACTTAGTTGTCAAACTTAGGCTAATGAATATTGTTGTAAAATTTAATGATTAGTAAAAAAACTGCATTTTATTGTGTACGCATAGGACACTATTACAGTAATACCAGTAGTACCTGCATTTCAGTCTCTTGTAAATGGTTTGTAATTGACAAAACTGATAAAACGAAGAATACAATAACCAGAAGCTACTACTAGCAAAATTGGTGTTATTAGTTTACGTTTTTTATTCTAGAAATACGCATGGAGCAAGCCAGTGGGTGCAACATTTGAAGGAAGCAGTTTGTGACGTTCGCCAACATAAAGCATTGCTGGAAAAATTCCGAGAGGTAATACTGGATGGGATTTCAACTGGGGCTTCTAAACGCGTAGATAAACTTTCTGAGCTGGCCTGCGAGGTGGATCAGACTGAATGCAATCAACCGCTCAAAAATCGAACCCCATCTCATGGCTATGAATCTGACAAAGGCATAAAATTTATTTGTTTAAAGCATGATTACTACTAAGTTTACAGAATCTTGGTTATAAAAATTGCAAACAAGCGTTACTACGTCAACGAAAACAGTACACAACAATTATGTACTTATTTATGAATACATTATTGAAAGCTCTAAAATAAAAAAAACGGAACGCGTTCTTTTTCGCGCTACTCCTGCTTATATCGAATCCAATTAAATCATTATATCACTATGAGTTGTTTACTGAAATATTACTGTGTGTAGTCCGTACATTAAAAATCGTCTTTGTGAACTACATATAATTTATTAGACATAAGTCATATGCTTTTTTGTGTTGTAGAATCCATCAGCCATAAAAAGAGCAAAATCTAACCGAAGATTGTCTAGTTTACTGCAAGTTGGCCGGACAATTATTCAATCAAGAAGAAAGTCGGATTCAAGTATGTCTCAAAAATCACCGGAGTATAAAATCACAGAAAGCAATTCGCCTACAAAATTTATGGATTCAGTAGCAGAAAAAAAGAAAAAACCAACAAGATCCAGAAGTACAGCTTCAGACAAAAAATCGTCAAAAATTCGATTTCTGAGAGCATCTCGATCTTTGACAAAAGACAAAGTCAGCTCTCAAGTTTCTCTGAAGACAGCCGCAGACAATGAAGACGTTACTTCTAAGCCTAAACGGGTTTCCTTTGATGCAAGTTGTTTAAATTGACATTTTTTGACATACTAACTGTTATTAGTAAACATTTAATTTGTATTCTAGCCTATATACTCATCTGAAAAAGTTACTAGATTATTGTAAATATGTTCGGTTACTGTCTCTCGCTCACTTAAATTACTTTCAAAACACTAATGAATTTGGTTTGTAAAATTTAACATTAGCTGAACTATCTGTACTAGGTACAAACTTGGTTGGAAAATGCAACAATAAAACTACATAGGTTTAAACAAATGCATTGCAATGCTCTGAGATTATACAAACTACTTGAAAAATTTTCCAGAAAGTGCTGCTGTGAGAAAAATTTCAAACAAGAAACTTAACACAACTCAGCAGTTTCAGAAAATATAACTTATTTTAGCTTAAATTAATACAAATTTGGTAAGATAACGATAATGGTAAGTTATCAACATCTATAGACGCCGAACATTGAAATTGAACACAAGTTTACTGTGTACTGTTTACTGCTAATTCGTTGCAATATGAGTGACACTCAGAATATCACACAATGTTTCGTGAAAAGTAAAAGGAAAATCAACCCAACAAGATAATATCTGTCTACCAAGAGTATGACACTCTTCCCTATCCAGGCTAATCGGCCCGGACGATGCTCCGGACGATGCTCCGGCCGAAAAAGCGCTTTTACGACTTGATTTCAGGGGGATGTACCTCCCCCCTCGAATCATGACATGTCTTAATTTCAGGGGGGACCCCCCCCCCCTCAAAACCGGGAAGTGTCTTGATTTCAGGGGGAGCACCCTCCTCGTTTCAGCACACTGCCAGCTCGAAATCGGTGGTGTCATGATTTCAGGGGGGTACCCCCCTCGTTTCAGAACGTTGCCAGCATGGTCAGCGTGAGCTGGTGGTGTCTTGATTTCAGGGGAGGTACTTCCCCTCGTTTCAGCACACCACCAGCTCACCATGCTGGCAACGTGCTGAAACCCAAACATATCGATTCGAACGGGCAACCAGCTGTTTGTGGAGTAAACTAGATCTCGACATTATGGGGCCAATCTTTACCGCACCCAAACCAACAATATATTTTGATTATCATAGTTATTACAGTGGATGGCTTGAGGCCACCACCCGCTCCACTGTTACTCCCTTTACCATCATCGCATTTTTAAATGACATGTTCTTCCAATTTGAACGACCTATGGAGTTGGTAACGGGAACCGCATTTCAGTTTCGTACCAACCAATTCGCTAAATACCTGCAAAAACAAGAAATCCTGCATCTGACTGTACTTGTACCTGACCAAAACATTAGACATGCGAAAGTGAAATAAAGGAACGTTTGCTAAACCGAAAAACTAGTGAGCCGTCACAAACAACACTAATCAAAGTGCTAGCAGAACTTCGATTCAAGCCTGCTGGCAATGGAACCGCACCATCAGATCGCCTGTTAAAAGTTTACATGAGAGTGAACCCTCGCCAGTGAAAATGAAAATAAAAACAAATCGTCAATGGAATCCGCAAAGTTCCAAACACGGCTTAATAAACAATACAAAGACTACAAAGACCCGCCACAAAGAAGTTGATTCTAAAGCATTTTCTACTTATGTCCAGAAAAATCAAAACTGTAATCAATGCCAGTGCAACATCCAGGAAAACTTCAACACAAACAAAAGACAGAAGCAGAGCGAAATAATTGTTGTGTAACATTTACCGACAGTATCCTTCAAAAAACAGGAGGGCAATTGTAGTGACTTGATCTTAGACTACTTTTACATATAGAAGCTAGTAGATGTTATAAGCAGATAACCAAATTAATCAGTAAAGACATTTGGAGATGTTTACAAACTTTACAAATAACAACAACGCAAATTGTTTCAAAAAGCAAATTGTTTTAAAGCAGCAACGAAAATTTTCGCAAACTGTTTACAACACATTCCGGAAATTCAGTGAAAGTCCGTTCAAGTTATTCGAAAAAACATTGCAAAACCTTTCCAATGAAATGCTGTCCAAATTGTTTAAAAAGCAATGACGGAACAGCAACTTTGGGTAACGTTACCAATATCTGCATAAAACTGCGGACATTGTAGCAAAATGGTCCGCAACTTGTTTACGATTTTTGTAACATTTTGCTGATTTATGTTCCGTTTTTAAATTATTTAGTATTCAACAGTATTTGCAGTATTCGCAGTATTTTTATACAAATTGCACAACTTTTTACGGCGGTTTGCGGCATGTTTTTAGACAATTTAGGTTACATTTGGCTACTCTTTTCGCAATGTTTTTGCAAGTTCCGTGTATAAGGAACCTGCCGCTGGCATTTACTGGCCTTTTTTTAATCACCCAAGCATACAATTTTTCCTAAACTTCGCATTCTGGCTTTCAAGTTCTACCCTCATTACCTTGAAACTATTGCTGCTTTAATCATCTAGACCTGTGTTTATAATCTTATTTTATTTTCGTATTTCATCAAGAAAACATCAAAGCAAATCATCAAAAAAATTTGTGATTGTTGAAATTTAAACTTTGTAATTTACAATCTTACAACAGATATTGTCAACAAGCATTAACAAATTAGAAGGTGTAAATTATTACTAAAACAAACAGCTCTTCCCGAAATGTCATTAATTCCTGCGAGTTGTCAATTTTTTAAATAGAGACCCAAAATTTTGAAGTTAAGCATTTTCAGTTAATGCCTTATAACTAAATTGAGTCCAAACTCGACCTGTTTTTTTCGCAAAACCGCCTTGACATCTGCTTCCAGTTTTTGCTCCATTGCTAAGAATAAACCAATCGGTTGTTTTAATTTAACGTTTAAGCTTGGCATAATGTACATTGGGAAATTATTTAAAGAAACACTTTTGAAGAACGAACCTGTGTTTTTTGCTTTTTTTTGTTTTTGCTATATTTATTCAAGTTTTATTTCTAAATTGCTAAGATTAAAATTACATTATAATAGTTTTATGGTGAGTATAACGCAAATGCTCCTAATATGGATATGTAATTGTTTTGCTTCCAAGAACACTTTAAGTACTTAAAATATCATTTGCAAGAAGCTCAAATATCGTATTTCTTTGTCGTAAATGCGATATCTTTACTTCCGTTTCTTATAAGATTAGTCCAGTTTACGGTGCATGTATGCGGAAATTCAGAGTACTTATTTTCAATCTGTACTTATTGCCTTCCCCTACTTACCATGTCATTTTAACTTAATAATGGTTTTTATTCATGAAGCAGACTGATTGCTGTTCAGCCAATTCTTGTCTTATTTATTGCCCTCCGCTGCCACTACTGCTTCAAAGTCCCAATTTTCATGCGTTTTGACCAGCGTTTTCATGCGTTTGGCAGCTGAACAGAAATATGTGAATTCAATTTTTGCTAAATTTGTCTTAATGAGCACTTATTACAAAATTTTAATGTCATCAGATACCCAGCATCAAACTAAAAGAAAGGAACATGTCAATATCGTGCGTTAGATAGAGATATGTAATATTAATGGATAAGTTAGATCATATGGGAGTGCGTGTTTTAAGTGTCAAATGCGTGTTAAATCAATTGCCATAACTTACTTTTTATTTGAAAGACTTATCATATTATCATATTATTATCTTATTATCTTATTCACAGACTCTAGTTTTTTTGCAATTATCGGTGATATCGCATCTCTACGTACCTACGTTTGTCATGAAATACCGGAAATAATGTGCTTAACTTCACTCTTAGTTGTGATTGAAGTTTCTGCATCAGTGCTTTTTTAGATAAGTGTTTGAAGTCATTCCATTTTCATGGCATTACAGTGGTCAATTAGTACTTGATAATTGCCTTTCTAGCGCCTGTATTAGAGGTAAAAACCAGTTCCGCGTCATTTAGTTTCGTGAAAGCGCTTTTTCGGCGCATGTGATGATTTATTCAATGTTTATTAACAAAGGTTAAAATATCATAAAAGCGCCCATTAGAATATTATTGTCCTTAATTTTCGTTATCTCAAAATGTCAAAGTACTTAAACTTGAGTCTGCAGCATCATAATGAGCACTCTTGTGCTTTTTTTAAAAAAATTAATGTCATTTTGAGCTAAAATGTCTGAAAAGTAGGTTTAGTCAAAAATTATTGTTGTTACAAATATATTTTATTAGAAAGCAAAAAAATGAAACTTTGTGTTCTTTTTATTTCGAAGACTATAATCTGTCTCAAACTTTTTTGTGTTCCTTTATTACTCGCCGGAAATCAGAAACTCAAGAATGGCCCAGAACATATGTTTTTAGCAAAGTAAAGGCTATAATTTGGTTTATGATCACAAAACAAAAACTTCCATTTCTTCATGTTTAGTCTTTTCCATTTGAAACGGCATAATTTTATTGAAATTCCACTGTTAGGTGGAAGATTGATGTTTCACTGTTATCAAACTTAACTGAGTATATAGCCTAAACAGCAGCTTCAGTCAGGTTTCGTTTGAATTTTTTCAGATTCATTCTGAGTTAACCGTAATCTTGAAAAAAGACTGCATGTGCTCTGTTTTTATAACTTTTTTTGCAAATGGTTGTTAAGCCCACTTCGTACTCCTTCTCATTAATGGTTTTGCCTCGAAGAAATTACAATAACTCAGCGGCCAATTTTCGCGTGTATTTTGAACAATTAGCCAAAAGTGCCGACTAGTCACTAGTGTACTAATACAATACGTACATATGTAAAATTGAACACAGAATTTATCAATTATGTATACAGTTAAAATATTGAACTCAGTTGAAATGATGACATGGAATAGTGCATAGTTCCCTCACACAGTCTTATGGGCAGTTTTAAATTCAAATTGAATTTTCCCGCCTAAATATATACTTCTTGGCGAGCAAACATTCTATTGGCTGAAATTATGGCCAGCTACTAGCATTCGTCCGTTAAACCTTAAACCGCCAGTGTGAATGAAAACGTTAAACCTTAAACCTTAAACCATAAACCTTAAACCTTAAACCTTAAACCATAAACCATAACCTTAAACCTATACATATATACTGCATCTTACCTTAAACAGGGAATCTAAAAAACAAAACAAAAAGGGTAGAAAAAGCTCAATTCAGAGAAAAGACCTCCTTTTGACTATGTGATGCCTGAAAGGCAAGTTTGATATTAAAGCAGAACTCGACACTCACACACATTTGCCAATAGAATATTTTTGTCATATACAACAAATAAAAAGAAAAATTTGAAAACAAGATATTATCGACACTGACCATCAACATTATTTGAAAGTTTTTTTGCATTATTTAAGTGTTTGTCGCAGTATAGATTACCTCATTTCTTTATTTATCCATATGCTTTTGTTAAGATACTGCTTATTCCAGTGTGTGCTTAAATAGAAAAACAAGGCAATGAAAAGTAGACAGTCAATGAGAGACCCAAAACCCAAACAATCGTCCACAACTGATTCCGGATTCACCAGCGACTCTTTGGCGGATCGTCGTCAGTCCAGAAGACAAAGCCGGCCGCCTCCACGCAAAAGCTTGTCCAGCCAAAACTCTCAAAATAAGGTTGTTATCGATGTATTTATTTCATAGTACAGAGAATAGTAGGTGTTAATAAACTTATTACATATAATGGCATAATAAACTAAAATATACTTAATAAATATAAATATAAAGTGTCGATACAAACTTGTTCACAGCTTTAAATTTATCAATATTGATAAAGTTAAAGACCCGACACACCCTGACAGTGACTTTTCAGTGTCATTGACTGCTACAGCTTTTAAAATCATAGGAATTTTGAGTGTAAACCGGCTAAAAATTTGCCAACGTTACAAACGTCATAATTCTATTGCATTAATCAGTAACTAGCAGTGTTGTTTTTTCGCAGCAGTCGGTGAGCGAAACAACTTGCCAAATGGATGAACTTTAAATCACTTCTTATTAAATAAATAATATGAAATAAGCAAAGCGTGAAAGAAATCTCGTTTTTAGCGTCCAACACTACGTCTGCTTTTTGTCAAAAAATGTCACGGCCAACTGCATTTTTTGCGCAATTTCGCGCCACTAATGCTGTTGGTTGCTTATGTGTTCATCGGAGCCGCACTGGTGTACATTGTCGAGGAGAAGACTGGACAGAACGTTTACACCAGACTGGGACAAGAGGAAACGGGTTGCATGCAGAATGGCAGTTTCTGGAAATCTGTGTACTATGTCAATACGCTGTACACCACCATTGGTAAGAGTCCTCTGATAGAAAAGAAACGGAGGACTAAGGATCGATTCATACTTCCGTAGAAGTCGGTTCCGTCCAATTTCTTAGTCATACTTTTTAGGGCTTTCGGACATACCTGCGCACTGTATAAACACATGGACAAAAATGTGATTCATACTTTTCAGCCGTATGTCCGTTTGATCTACTGAAAGAGGAATTTTTGATTAGGATGAACGGACTAGGCATGAGCGCGTGTAAACGGTTTGAACCGTTTAAACGCGTTTAAACGTTTAAACGGTTTGGAACCGTTTAAACGTTTACGGGTTCAAAAAACGCGGTTTTCGAACCGTTTACCGTTTAGTACGTTTAAACGTTTAAACGTTTAACCGCGTTTAAACGTTTAAACGTTAAACGTTTAAACGCGGTTAAACGTGTAAACGTTTAAACGCTTACATGTATAATCGTTTAAACGTTTAAACGCGTTTAAACGCTCACTTGTTTAACCGTTTAAACGTTTAAACGCGTTCACGCGTTTAAACGCTCACTTGTTTAACCGTTTAAACGTTTAAACGCGGCTAAACGTTTAAACGTTTAAACGTTTAAACGCGGTTAAACGTTTAAACGTTAAAATGTTTAAACGCGTTTAAACGTTTAAACGTTAAAATGTTTAAACGCGTTTAAACGTTTAAACGTTTAAACGGTCAAAAAACTTTACAACCGGAAAACGCGTTTAAACGTTTAGACGCGTTTTTTTATCTGTAAACGCGAGCGTTTAAACTTTTACAGATTTTTGTAAACGTGCCCATGCCTAGAACGGACATACGGAAGAGCAGACGAAAGCATGATTTGTGCCGTGCTGCCGCTCAGTCGTCCGTTTGTTACTGTTGTTTTGATACCGCAAAATAATTTAAATATGATATAAATATGATACTTGGAATTAAAAAAAAATACTTTTGATATTTGATACTTGGAAAAAATTTAAATATGATATAAATATGATACCAAATAGCCTAATTTAAATAAAATACTTTTGATATTTGATACTTGTCAAAAATTTAAATATGATATAAATACAATACTTTGAATTTAAATGTGATACTTTTGATATTTGATACTCGGAAAAAATTTAAATATGATTTAAATACAATACCATGAATTTAAATATGATACTTTTGATATTTGATACTCGCAAAAAATTTAAATATGATATAAATATGATACCAAATAATTTAAATATGATACCATAATTTAAATATGATACTTTTGATACCAATTTTAATATTGATACCGGTATCAAAAGTATCATATTTATATCAAAAGTATCAAAATGGTATCAAAACAACAGTACCGTTCGTCCGTTTGATTGTATATTCCATTTCTCATTGTCCGCATAGAGGTATGAATCGACCCTGAATAAGTAAATACAAAGATGTCTAAGCTGTTTAGATTTATATGTGAACAACGTACTTTTCATTAATATTTAACGGACTTGTTATTGGTGGACACTGTTTAGCCCTTTTAGTTAGTAGTTAGTCAGTATTCAGTAGTAGTCTTAGCTAATTAGTTTGCCAGAATATTAGAATACTTTTTTTACTAAATTGCATTACAGGCCCAATTTTACGATTTGCGCAATCGCAATCGCATCACAGTACCGAACAATACCGTTCGTCTTGCCGATTCCATCTAGGTTGCATTGCCTTGACGTTGACAATTTTAAGTGCTTCATTGTGACATTTTACAGCGCTCACTTAGACATGACAAGCTTTTCTTGTCATTAATTTGAGTAGACTAATTATTAGTTTAACTTACAAATCATTTTATTTCTTTGTATGCCTACTTTAATTAGCAGTTGCATTTCTATCTTATCACACAAAGCAAAATATTTGTGCCTTTAACTTTTAACCACAAAAATCTCGTTCTATGTAAAAAAAACTTTGGCGGAAGAGGAGATTCAGCGCAAGGTTATTTGAAAAACGACTGTAATCTTAAGCGAGCCAGTGCCCAGTACATAATAGATTTACAAACAACAAACAAATCCATATGCTTTCTAAGCCAGCTTACAATTAAGTTGACTCTTTCAGGCTATGGCGATGTCTACGCGTGCACCGATGGTGGTCGAGTATTGAGCTTAATCCTGGCCGCCTTGGGCATTCCTATGCTTTTGATTGCTCTTGACAGCACAGGCCGGCTAATGACCATAGTTTTGGCCCGGTGCTGGGTGACTTGTCTTCGATGCTTTCAACACGCCAAACGTAGGGTCGGTCATTCGGACTCAACCAATCAGCTTCTGCCGGCGAGTGAAACAGTGCGCTTACCCATTTCACTTGGCATAACACTTACCATCCTTTGGGTTGTACTATGTGCGGGTGTTTATTCGGTTTCTGAAGACTGGGGATTTTTACAGGTATTGTTGGTGGTTAGAACAGAGCTTACATTTTAGGTTGTTTTTTAAGTAAATCACAATTTTAAAATAAAAAACGAGAATCGGGTGAACTACCTAATAACAAATTTATTAATTGAGTTTTTGATCGAATTCGAAGCTGCTGATAAGTTTTGCTTCAAATGATTAAAAAAATATGCTGCTCTTCGGCATTGATGGGCCATAGTTTTGATACATCCTAAATAAAATGAACCAGCAAAATGAAATCAACTACAACATATCACGTGATGAACCATTTCTAAATCGTAGTTTTGATGCACTATTAAACACAAGTTATTATGTCAGTTTTGAGCTATAAAAAAAGATTTTACTGTTTTTTCAACTGTTACATTTTGTACTTTTTTCAGTTTGGCTTGTTTTTTTGCTTCAATTTTTAGGCTCTTTATTTCACTCTGATCTCAGTGACTACAATTGGCTTGGGCGATATCACACCACGGAAGGATGCTTTTCTGTTGGTCCACTTTGGCGCAATGGTAGTGGGCCTTGCGTTGGTCTCCATGTGCATTAAAATTGTGCAGGATAACATTGAGCAGTTATTTCAACAAATGGCTTCAGAAATAGCCTCGGATAAAGATGTCCTCCCGGAGGCTGAGGAAGAAAGTTCCGGATTCGGGGCCGCCATTAAAAACCCAGAAGCTCCCAAGGCTAAACTAGCGAAGCTAAAAAATGAACACGCAGATAAACGTTATCTTTTGGCCTTGATGTCCAATAGCCGTCAGCTAGAGCTCGAGCGGTTAGCTAAGAAAAAAGTCAAGCGAAAGGTCAGAGGATCCCAAGCTTGTCCCGAAACTGCCACTCACGGAACCAACACAGAGACTCCAAAAACTTTAGTTGAACACAAAGGAACCGTTACCAAAATCAGCGCGAAAACTGAAACAGTACAAGCTACCGCTGCTGTGACGACCGTCGGCACGCAAACGCCACCTATTGAGTTTCAGCGTGGTGACACTTAAAGTGAGTTTTATAGACGTTGGAACGATACCTGCGAAAAAAACAAGCAGATGAATCTATTGTATAATTCAGAATCTAATCGAATCATAAAAAATATGTGCCATATTCAAAAATTCAGTAACATACCTAATACATTGTTATAACGTGTTTTAATTATTTTTGCTTTTGTTAAATCACAGTTTACGACCATACCTAAGTAATGACACGGTGTAAACTGTCACACATACAACTGTAAGAGGAAATGGAATAAAGGCCTATTCACACGGGGGCGTATTTTCCTCCATGGCGTACGCCATGCCGCATTGCATGGCGCACGCCATGGCGCACAAGCGCATGAAGCATGAGTGGGCGCACGAGCGGGCACATACTATTTTCAGACTGCCTGCTGCATTATTTCACACAATGCGGTAGGCAAGTGTGCGTGTGCGCCTGCTCATGCTCAATCGTGTGAATAGGCCTTAACAACAATAAAATTTCACCATGTCAAGAATTATTAATACTTTTATTTTCCACAGCCGCAAGGAATCAAATTAACAAACAATAACGAGCAAATAAATATCACGGCAGTTTTTATCACACAAAAACGCAATTGCATGTTATTGGGTTCAAACACTTCATGAGATTAAAATTTTAGTCAAAATAGCTTCAAATTACACTACATAAGTCAATTTCTACATATTCACAATCTACCTTCTTATTATACAATTCGGCTCAAACTTTCTGGATAGGTAGTCCTATCAACATAATAACACAACACTATTATGTACTCTCGATAACATAAAGCAAATATGTACAAACGCAGATCAGGCTTGTTCGGAATGATTCACATGACAATATAACAGCACAAGTTCACAGAAGGAGCACATGAACGGTATATAACACGGATTAAAATAAACGAAGTGCATCCACAGTGACAATGCCAATTAAAATAATAACAAGAATTACCTTTACGCGACGCCACATGATCACAAAATGTGTCTATAAAAACTAGGCCGTTTCTTACTGATTCGGATGCGAATTAACTAGATTAGATTAACCAACTTAACTAAAATAATTAAACACTGAAGCATGGTAAACATGATTTAAGTTCATTCATTAATCCTATTTAGTTGATCCGATGCTGTGACTCGTGAAGAGATACTCAGACTAAGGCCTGTAGTATAAACATGAAAAAATCCGAGGTGTCTCAAAAATTTGAACTGTCGATTAGAAATCAGGACATTTTGAATTGCTGTCAGGTCGGCAATTCGGTCCGTTCAAATCAGTGATCCACTTTATCCAAACTCACTTGGAACCGGATCAAATCATCGTGGAATCACTTGGAATCAAATCAAATCATCAATATAATGTTGTACTGTTACCATAGCTAATCTTTACCACTCTTTCCATTAACTCATTTTAATTTAATCTATGTAATCTGCCATTTCGGAATTAATCCAATAAATAAAAATCTTACGTAAAATAAATAAATGTAAAAGCTTATATGCTCATATGTTCAGTTCTTTCTAACACTAAACTTGAATGAGATATCGAAATAGTTGATCTTTTGTGTCGAACAGATCGTCCTCTAGAATTCAAGCATTGGTATGTAAAATAGATTAGCTAAGCCTATGCCTAAGTGACTGATTTTTCGGTAGTGTTAGCTTTTGGCTTGGGCGCAAGTGTGGGGAACATCTGATATCGTTCAGTTTCTGTGGGAGCTCCAACGTCAATAAGCATATGATGATATAAAGACTTCTTCGTTATCTAAAGCAACATAAAAATAAAATTGTCAGCAAAATACTCAACTTAAGCTTAAGCATAAGCATCTTCCGTTGTTAACTGTTGTATTCTAGTTCTAAAGAAACAATTGAATAAGTGAGAAAGGCTGTGAGTCTTTCCTGCAAGATGGCTTAACTTTACAAAGTATAATGTAACCAAATGTATCGTAGTAAATTGTAATTCCAGCTTCACTTCATGTTTAAGCTTTATAAATTATTATATAATGCTTTGACACTGTATGACGTTATGAAGGTTTATTATGAAATTAAACCATTAACACCACCGATTTCATTAGGTAAGCATGTTTATGTTTAATAAAGATAAAAATAAATTAGTAACAGACTGGTATTTTTACTATGTTGTTACATTTCGCCTTACCTGGAATGCTAGGTATACAAGTTTAGCTAAACGCTAGAAATTAAAAGGTTAGCTAAACATGTGGCAGCTTACTTTCTTCACAGTCCACTCTCCCTCCGAGGTCAGTCCGTCTTGGTTCATCCGTTCGGTGGCCCCCCTCAGCAGGTGCCATCGCATTGCATTGCCCTCTTTCCGCATCCGCCCCTCGTGCTTCACCATACTGTAGCGACCGACCACTTTGCTGGGTCTCGAAATCGTGTAGTTCATGTGCAGAATTCTAAAGAAATTGTAAATCGTAAATCGTAAATCGTAAACTACAATAGTAAATCTATGACAAAAGGCAATGCCTCATAATGCTTTTCATAATGCTTGCTTTTCATACTTACATTATGCTTCTTACTGTGCTTCCTAACGAACTAACTAAAAGAACAGAATGATTACTTGCAGTTTGTTGTTCTCATGTTGAATAGAAGAGGAGGCCCCAATTTAGAAAGAATGAAAGAAATGGAGGCGCCGGGAATCGAACCCGGGCCGCCTGCTTCGAAGTCAAGCATGCTACCACTACACCACAGCCCCCGAGTCTCATAGGCCCAATTCTCATTTATAACAGGGTCCCCCCTTCGAACATCGTTGCGACCCTGCAACGATACTCAGTCGATACTCATGCTCCCGGGGCGAACCCGATGCCTCAAGGGCGGGAGCACATTCACACGTAGGCCTCCAAGCCTACATCAGTCACACAACACACTCAGGGTTTCCTGGCTTACCCGCAACCACAGGGTTTCTCGATCGACCCAGAACGATTCCCAACCATTACCGAGGGTTTTAACCGGCTCACCCTTAACCGACACAGAGGGTTTTCTCCGGATCACCCTTAACCGAGGGACCACACTGAAGCTATGTACACATTCATACAACACACAGCACGAGTACCGTAAGGGTTGAAGTGCCAACCTCAACCCAGGGCATGGGGCTCCTAACCCACCTCTGAAGACGATTCGGGGATAGGGCTGTCCTGAGGACCCGGCCCTATCCTCTCCGTCCTGTGTCACGGTCGCCACTATGTTGAATAGAAAGATGAGGCCCCAATTTAGAAAGAATGAAAGAAATGGAGGCGCCGGGAATCGAACCCGGGCCGCCTGCTTCGAAGTCAAGCATGCTACCACTACACCACAGCCCCCGAGTCTCATAGGCCCAATTCTCATTTATAACACTCACAGCGTATTTCTTCTTTTTTGGCTACAAACTCTTTTTTCTCTTTCTTTTTCTCTTCCCGTACAAAACCATTACAAATCAGCAATCAAGAATTTAACCGTTTTCTATGAATCCAATAAACCACCAGCTACATATAAGAATGCATATAATTCACCTCATTCCCATGTCGTCATCTTCGCCGCCCCAGCCCCAGTACTTATTAGAGAATCCGTTCAGGCTTCTGTACAAATCGTTTCGCAGACTCAGCACACCACCCACAAGCTCTTTGTACATCAACCTGAAATAAGCTGCCAAATACCTACTTTTGTCAAGAGCACATACAAGAGTCAAATACAGTATATATATATATCTGGAAATGAAGACATTCTAAAGCGTAAAACAAAGATTACAAACAAAAATTTCACTGACGTAGGATTAAATTAGTAGATTAAATTGGTAGATCACTGTCATAACTTTACAAAGGATTAATTTCAATTCGCTAAATTTTTCAAGTAAACACTAGGTTTATTGTAGGTCTTCACAGTTTTATTAACTTTCGTCAATCTTTCGTCAATTGACTTACTAAAGCTAATCTAGTTATTTTAGTTAAGTCCAGTTAATATAATTTATGAAAAGCCCTTAGGCCCGGTTCACACAGATTTACATTTTATTTTTTTACTTTTTACTTAGGGGCCGAAGTAAAAAATTTTTGTTCATAAAAATACGTTTTGTATGAAATTAAACTAGATAAGAAAAATGCCCTACGGGAGGCTGATAGCATAATAGGCTAATGAGCGTTCGAAGCTGAAGCCAAAAATTGACCTGCTAAAAGTGTGGAAACTAGAGTATGTTTACTGAGCAATAGGCCGCTTGCTGCGCCCTATTATTGCGGGCACCACAGCTTTGTTGCAGAGTAAAGGTGCACAAAGTCACTAAGTTCCTAGAAACGCTAGAATACACGGACCCAATACTGCCCGTTTTTATTCTGCCAAAAGATAAAACCCTTTGAAGGAGACTACCGTAAATTTTAAATTAAACGTGCATAAAACGGTAACTGCATCTAGCTACAGTGTTATTTCTGGTATATGCTTCAAATGACCAAGGATCGAATACAATCGACCAATACACTAACCAATATAATCTTACGTAAGATTACTAATCTCACGTGTAACTCTAAAAAAACCGAGTTGCTTCGTATTGTACTTTTATGAAACCGAGTTGGTTTATACTGTACTTTTATACTTTAAGCATTATGCGTTAGCATACGTGGACAGGTAGTAAATTTTTTTGGAGCGCGACGCATCTACTTTTTGCATCGTGACCTTATTGCTTATTGAGTCACCGATGCTGGCCTCGCGTGCCACTTTCTAAACATTATGGAGGGCGGCTGACGCACCTGTCCACACTGGGGTGAACATGCCTTCCAAGGAAAGTATGAAAACACTCGCAACCGCATGTACACACATTAGCCAGGATGAGGATAGTTATTGAGAAATTTATTTACATACTTTAACCCATACTCGAGAGTTTATTTATCTTATACATACTTACAACCACATGATCAATATATCCCATTACTACAGCTGTTATGGCTGGTGCAGTTGGTAGTATGATCATCAAATATTGAATGGTATTTATTGTACATGAAAATGCTACCATGCATAAATGTTGCTAAGTTTGTTGTTGTCATGTTGCTAAGAGTTTATATTTACTTATATTCTAATATAAGGCTGATGGTAGAGCCGACGGTGCCCGCAATAATAGGGCGCAGCAAGCGGCCTATTGCTCAGTAAACATACTCTAGTTTCCACACTTTTAGCAGGTAAATTTTTGGCTTCAGCTTCGAACGCTCATCAGCCTATTATGCTATCAGCCTCCCGTAGGGCATTTTTCTTATCTAGTTTTCATCCTTTTTCGGCTTAAGGGAATTGGCTACCCAGGTCAAAAATCAAAGTTCTCCAATTTTGCTTATTTTCACATTTATTACTCCCCCAAGGCACCCCAACTTCAGATTAGAACAATTAAGCTTGAAGGTGCACTTTTGGTTCAGTTCGTTTGTCAGTGTATTTACATAGGCGAAAGAATGCAAAAAAAGAGTAAAAGTAGTCCTTAGTTGGACAGTTTTAGCACAAACCACATCAAACCAATCGGGCTGAAACTTGGCATGCCTACCCCTTATGTAAGCGCAAAATAGTATGATCCGAAATTTTTATATGTATTTTTAAATCCTAAATCGTGTGCAAATTTGAAGCGAATCGGAGAACCTAAAATTTTCACTTTTACAGGTAGCCCCACCCCTTAAGGGGGGGGGTACCCAGCTCAAAAATCAAAGTTCTTCAATTTTGCTTATTTTCACACATGTTACTCCCCCAAGGCACCTTTCTTGAGATAGGAACAATTAAAGTTGAAGGTGCACTTTTGGTTCAGTGCGTTTGTCAGTGACAGTGTATTTTTACATAGGCAAAAGTACACCAAAAAGCCTAAAAGTAGCCCTTATTTGGACAGTTCTAGCACAAACCACTTCAAGCCAATCAGGCTGAAACTAAGCATAGTAGTAGCCCACATAAATGCACGAAATCGTATGATCTGGATTTTCTATATGTCTTTTCAAATCTAAAATCGAGGGCGAAATGTGAAAAAATGGCCGTTTTTTGGGCCGGCCAAATTTGAGCGATTTTACATTTGGCGTCATTGTTCAGGCCATAAACAAAAATTAAAAAAACGGATCATAGAGGCTGATATATGACGTTAGGCTATCGAATCAAGTAAAAAACAGCTTCGTCAGTGTTAACAAAAATTTCGAGTGAAGGGACGCTTTGCAACCACAAAAAAACTTTTTTGCACCTTTGATTTACACGTGAAATTGAATCTCTGGAAGTCCTTAGTGAAAAATTGGCAAAAGCATGGGTTCCAGTTTGTTACGTCTGCGATGCGCCTTCCCTGTGGCTACATTGTGTGCAAATTGGAAGCGAATCGGAGAAGCTAAAATTTTCTCTTTTACAGGTAGCCTCCCCCTTAAGTACAACCAATTTTATGGAATGAAAATTATATATAGTCATCAAAAGGATTGGTCATTAAGGGGACTGCTCTCCCCCCCAACCCGACCTCGATTCCCCCCCAGAAAGGTCCGGTCCCCAGGTCGGCTCGCACCCACTTTTACTGGGTAAAATTTATAAAAATGCGCGTAGAACCCCCGCCCCGGGTCAGCTCCCCCCAGATTTCCTCAGCTGCACATGTGTGGTATGGTAATATTCAGTCAATGTACAAAAAATTAACTAAAAGAAAAAAATTTAATTTGCTCAAACAGACGTTTCTCGTCTCTAAATCAAGTTACTGACTTGTCTCGAGTCGACACATTCTCGGTGAGCGGACGAGAAAAAGTTTCACCGTTGCGCTACCACGATTGTGCGCGTTCTTCAGTTTATTCGGCTTTATAAACTCTGATGGTGGTACAACTTGACTATGATTTTAAAAAATAGATTTTTAAGTAATAAATTAACAAATAAAATTAGTAATAACAACACAATAAAAACTATAGCTTATACGATCTATATATACGTATGTTGTATGTATGTCATGCGACTGTATCTACGTATATGAAGACGTTACAATTTGACAGTTTATGAAGCAACAAACTTAGTAAGTGAAATTACGTTCACCATAGTGTCAAATTTAAAACTTCAAAACTAACAAGTGATTTCACAACTAAACAAGTAAATCTTATTTGCAATTTATTGCACGTAATATGCCCATAGGTTTTATTGCTTCTAACAATTGAACTGAGTAGTTGGTCAACTTGACCGTTTTCACAAGGTGAGTTGAAAAAGAGGTTTTTTCAAGTTTTCTCAGCGAAGCCACAGCCGTTTATCGCGAAAATAGGAGAAAAGTTATGGCATGACAAACCGCATCGATTGAACCCAAGGTGACGAAAAACGGTTCTATAGATGCTGAGATAAGTTGGCTGAAAAAAGTAAAAAGAAACGCGAAGTATTTTTAAAACTTTAAAGACTTATAACTTTCTTCATACTCAACCAATAAACTTGATTTTTACGACAATTATGTATTTTTACAAATACTACAAGTGTACTAAGTTAGAAACTGTGGCGTGGACGTTAACTGGCGCTATTTGTCGGTTTGTATACTAAAAAGCCGCATTCAGCTGATTTTATCCTATTATAGGTTTGGCGCTATCGCGCCAAACCTGACTCTGAATGAAGGCCCTTAAGGTGGTACTAACGAATGTGCAGTGGTTTTTAAATTTTTGAAAAAAATTAGTTGATTCAAACTGTATTTTTTGAAAATAACGTCTGTAAAAAATTGATTCATATACACAAAATGACAAATGAAGTAAGCGGCATCATGTGAAAAATTTTTTGGAGCAAGCCAAGCCAGCAAGCCAAACTACACAACAGGAGAATGGAATTTTAACAGTTTTGGCCACTTTTCTTAGCGCATGCGCAACGCATAAACACAAAAATAAATATGAATAAACTTTAGCAAATTTTCTAGACCCAAAATGAAAATTTTTTCAATTGCTTATATTTTTGCGCAGATATAGAACCCGAAAGTTGAGTGTGAATAGACACTTTTTACTTTGAAACCGTATATTTCATTATATAATTGACAAATCATAAAATCGTTCATTTTGGGTCTAGATAATTCACTTTTATATATTTGTGCCATTTTTCGCATTTTTTTATTTTTTAAACTCGTCAAAAAGTGGCCAGATTTGAAAGCGCTCAAAAGAGCCAAATTGGTATACTTTTAACACGTGCCATACAGATCATCTTTACAGTTGTACAACAAAACTTTGCTTAAATGTAGAAGGAAAGTAGCGCTTTCTAACGCTATAAAAACTATGATATAAAGTTAATTAATTATTGAATACTATCCTGTTGAAAAACACTGCACATTCGTTACTACCACCTTAAGGTGGCGCTCCGAATAACTGACTTTGGGCAGTAAAAGTTTTCAGTCACGTTTTCAGGTCTTTGTTCTTGAAGAAAGGTTGTTCAGCAGTCAATTAGCTTTCGTTTGATATACATAACATGTAGTTTTGTTGAAATTAATTTTTTGACCTGAATTTTGATATGGCAAAATCTTCAAATCGATTTTACGAAAAATTGTATATGGCTTTTGTTACTTTTGATAACGGTTTTCCGCAGATAATAGGTGACTGCAACTTTTTAAAAAGTCGCTTGTGTAGGCAAACATTTGTAAAAAAAATTTTCAAATTGCGTTGAGCGATATTGACAAAAGTGCACTACTTTTCAAGCTAATTTTTTGTTAGCTACTTTTTGGCTTCTCCAACTTTTCTCAGTGGTTGTTTGCAATAAAAAATACGCTCTATTTTTTGACACTGTCCTTTGTGTGGGCAAACCTCAGATCTTCTGATCGGCATTCTTTTTTGAATCGTGATAGCTCTCCTCCATGTCGTTTTTCATTGTGAAATTTGACTTAAAGTTAGAAAATAAGTAGAGTCAGGTGTACCTTCTTCGAAAATGTTGATTTCTGTTTTTGGTGAAATTCTGCAGCGATTTCGAGTTGACCAATTTTAGAAAAACTAGTGTATTTTGAGCCAAAACAATTGGATTAAAATTATAAGAAAAAATACACCTCGGCAACATAATTACCTACAGCTTAAGCTATAGATCGTAAAATTTGAACAAACTTTCGCTCAGTTATGCCGTTTGAAAAATTATGTGCATTTAGCGAAAATAGAAATTTTCAATCGGTGATAAAAAATCAGAACAAGGCAGCAGGCACGTGAAACTTACTCAGAAACAGAGCTTTGTGACAGGCTTCAATATATTTAAACAAAATTCATTCTAGCTAGAACCTACGTCGACTTATAAGATAATAAAGTTATGGAAGTTATTCGGAGCGCCACCTTAAGTAAAACTTAAAAAGCAGTAAGTCTGTGTGAACAGGGCCAGCAAAACTAGCATACATTCTTCATCCATTAGTGACTAACCGATAGTTCAGAGTATTAACATAAGGGGCCATATGACGGGGATCGGGGAAGCAAATATACAAATTGCGATCGTCTTCGGGATACAAATCGACATCGTGAAAAATAACGCAGGACACGTTCAAGGATTCGGCGTATAAAAAGGCTGCGTTGAAGAGACGCCCTTTGTTGAAGAAACCCGTTCCATCCTAAGAAACAGTAAATCTTCAGTAAGTATTCATCTTAAGTATTCATCTTAAAAGTATGGTTGTTAACTTGTTACTGTACAGTTACTGATATGAGCCTGTCTCAACCACATATGGTAAATAACTAGTTGTTTTGATTAAGTAAATCTATAATGTGTGTATTATTTAGTATCGAACATTATTTTTCAGGCATAAAATTATGAGTTTCCCAGCTCAATACACACTAATTAATACACACACTTTAGGCGGATCGAAAGACAGCATTACATACATAAAATAGAATTAAAAATTGCTAGTTTTATTGAAAAGAACCAAAAAGGAATAAATATAGAGACCAATACAATGAATACCTAACACTCACTACAACACAACACTGTGTTGTGGATCCGAAATGTCACTAGCAACAGCATATACCTGATCTACGAGGGTTTGGGACACAGTCAAGAAGCTTTGGGAGCTAAGTCTCGAGACTTGCTTTTAGTTACAGAAACATTCTCGCTTGCTAAATAATCTCTACTTGGCAACAAACTGCATCGTCAGCATCTCAAAGTCACACCTGCTCCGCAATGATGATTCTAAAATCCAACTGCTGTCGTTTGAAAACGGGAATCATATGCATGAGCCACATATTGAGATGTTTCTGTCGGTCCCGGAACGGCACCACGATGGCGACACGATGTCTGGGCTCGCAATTCTCAGGCCGCCACTCGCCGCCGGGGTGCAGCTCGGTGAGACTGGAGGCCACGTCCTGCTCCGTGAACTGGTCGATCATGTCCAGGAAATCCATTTTCAGACGACCGACTAAAAAACAAACATTGATCTTATTTCTCCACCGCTGTATTTATACTTAGGGCCTTTTCATAAATTCTATTAATTGGATTAGATGATAAACTAGTTAGTTAGTTAGTTAGTCAGTTTAGTTTACCGTCTGTACCTCTGAAGTTGTAGCGTTGACGATAGTTTACATAACTTTGCAGAGCAACTAAACCGAATCATATGCATTTTCTTAAATTTTCTATTAATCTCAGTTAATTTTGAGTTATAGGTAGTCTAATCGAGTTAGTATTTAGTTCAAGAAAAGGCTGATACTCGGCTTTCTATTAATAGTAGGGTAGGCATTTAAGGTTAGGTTAATGCATTCTCTCTGAACAAACATCCACTTTTGCTTCACACGACTAAATAAAAATTTGTACAAAATGTCATTACAAATTTTCAATATCTCATTATAGCTGTATCTTCATTCTATTAAACTGTAAACTAAAATTAAAACTTAATTGATCTTCGTTATGAATCTATAAACTAATCTTTACACCCGTGGTTCAGTGCGAATTTCAAACGTATTGTCAGAACCAACACCTTGCTACACCGTTACACAGTACACATTCACACGCTTCAAACACATAAATTGGATTTTATGCTTATATTATAACAACCATTCAAACCAAATTACTCAAATAAGGGGGATCAGCTGGACACGCGGCGGGGGCCTGGAATTGAGCTTTGTTGTCAGCAGTGTCTGGCACGGGGGGCTTGGTGTAGAGAGTCGGATCATCGACTGACTTGAGTGATCGATAGGTATCGGCAACGTCTTGTGCCGAAGATTCCGGCGATTGAGCTGCGTCTGGCTGACTGTGGAGACTGCGATAGGATGCTAATCTGAATAGAATACAGATATGAATTTTTCTCGAGTTAAAATTATTAATACTAAGTTTAAAAAACAAGTTTTCGGCAAAAGTATTCAGTAAGTATCAAGCATAAACTTTTAACTACATCGGCCAAAGGCCATCGTAAACCTGTTGAGTAAGCGAAATTGTAATTTTTAACTACATAACATATTTCCCACAAAAAGCGTCTCCTTTTGCACCATTTAAACTGCAAAATCTAAATCAAAAGCTTTCGGCAATTGGAACTTGGAAGGTGCTTATTGAGTGATGATTAATCACTGAATTTCAATGATTTCTGTTTGCTGTTTATGTTTACTGATGGAATGTTGAATGTTAAATTCTGTAAATACTTCTTCTAGTGAGGCATCAAAACTTTAGGAATTCTAGTGGTCTAGTGGTTAGTTCGTTGGGTTTGCAACCATGACGTGACGTCGTCGATTCCTAGTGGATCAGTTTTTGTCAAACTTTTGCATTTTCAAATTATCTTCTCAGCAACCACAAAAGCAGAAACCCACTGAATATAACAGGCATTTTAATTGTGACAGATGCAAAAATATGGGAAAGATGTGTAAAACATACTCCGCACATTGACATTTTAACGCAAGAACTGTGTTAAGATACCAGAATCAAAATTAGAGACCTGTTGGGCTGTGGCCCAACAGGAATAAGTAAGTATTAAGTAATTCAGACTAACAATTTTGAAGGACATTCGCTTGCATAAATTCCTTGAATCAGTCCTTTGTTCACGAATCGCATATAGGCTGTGCTAATTCGATCATCAGGAGGTATTTTTAAATTTTAATGACACTATTTTACGACAACATATGTTTGAAACGCGTCAAGCTTAAAACGTACCTCTTAAACACTATGGTATTAGTGTTGGTATATTCTAGTGTTTCTTCACGGGCGAATGGATTTAGTTTATATACATAAATAATCAATAGCACTGCAAATGGAGTCCACAGTATCCAATTAGAGCATCGTTTAAAACACTGATTAAATGCTATATAGTCAATGAGACGACGTCTATAGACAGGTCTTTTGGTACCGTTAACCACTGAGACGGCTGCCATGGCATATGGGCAGCTAACACCTAAACGGTCACCAAAACGCAGAGGTAAATACCAATATCAAGATTACATAGGATTGGAAGAACGTCTCAATAATATCAAGAGTGCAATGTACCTAATAGTATCTTATCTTAGTGTTATAAACATACGCTCTCTTGCCTGGCTAGTGCCTAGGATAAAACGCAGGCGGATGCTATTGTTAAAATCGGCCTACTTGTAAATTTTTAACTAACTTAATGTACTCAATAAGTTCATACTCAATAACTTAAAATAACATAATTAGAGGACTGCACCAAATCGGATTAACTTCCGTCTGAGCTGGAGCTAAATCCCAGATAAATCGCTTATAAACTTCACTTTTCAGCGAAATCAAACGAATTTAAGCCTGAGTTGAATCGTTAAACCTAATCGTCAGTTAATCTGATCTGGTGCAGTCTACCCAATGTAACAAAGTACTTTGATTAAGTATGCGGCCGATCAGAAGCACACTGCTGTGCACGTGCCCCAATCAGCACTCAGGCGGAAATGACCGCAACGGCCGCAACGGCCGTCTGACTGCTAATTGAAGCCGTGTGACTGCACAGGCGTCTTGCCAAACAGAATTGCATCTTGCTTCCCTAAATCTTGCTAAATTGTACGCAAGAGTTTCCTTTCTGAATATATATGAGCCAGCCAAATTTTCGCTGCTGTTAAAAAAATTTCATCATGAATTTTTATAAAACTACATTAAATCAAGATAAATTAAATTTTAGATTAGAATGTACTTATTTCTTAAACAATGGGGGCATCCAGTGTTGATGGTCTTGAGCTTTGTATTTACAGTAAGCCGGTGTGTATAGCCTAGGTTCGTGTGTATAATCGTGTAACTAAAATTTCCAAAAGTTAACTGAAAATGTATAGCAAAAACTGTGTAATCGTTTTTGTTCGTCAAATTAATAATTGTCAAAAAGACACCATTCTCTTCAAAATTTTGAGGCATTTTTTCGGGGGTGCTAATAGGGTTGATAAGACATAACTGCTTCTGGACACTGCAAATTCAGTACACAGTTAGAGTGTTTCACACGATGTGGAAAAACGTGGGGAATCCCCACGTGGGGCGCCCCATGTGGCACCGCATGGGGTGTCACACGGTGCCATATGGTTCCCCAAGGGGCACCCCGTGGGGTGTCATACGATGCCACATGATGCTCCATGTGGCACCCCATGGGGTGTCATGTGGCACCATGTGGCACTCCATGGGGTGCCCCAAGGGGCACCCCACACGTTTTCTCTATCGTGTGCAACAGGCTTTAGAGCAGCAAACAACGGGGTTACCACGGAAACACAGAAAACAAATTCAGCTATGTACTTAGTCCAATAAATGAGTAAATTTTTCAATCTCTACAGACACGTAAGGTAAAATTGAGCTCTAATTAAATATTGATAAATTTGATCAGTCAAATTAGTCCTAACGAGTATATGTAACTGTCATCGCCGTATGTCATATAGCCGTAGAAACTGTCATCCTCTGCTTTTTTTGAAATGAACAACAATTTTGAACCGATTTATAAATGCCGCAAAGAAAGTAAATAAATTCTCGGGTCGGTGAGGATTTTATAATTTCATGACTGCCTAGACGGATGTTTTCTTCGGGGTAATAAAGTCGTTTTGGTTAAATAATGTCACAATGATTGTAGTTGACTTCTGTAGGTATACATAAACAACTTGATATGCAATTTTTAAATTGACTTTTTTGTCGTACAGACATATGTATGGTGCTCAATTTTGTCATTATTTGTTCGAAAAGTATATATATATATATATATATATATATATATATATACTATACTATATAAGCTTGCTTCTGAACAACTTTTTTTAAACGCTAGGCCGACAAACACACCTGTAAAATATATATTATTGCCCACAGTAAGTTATTCAAAGAGCCACCTTAAGGTATGCAGCAGTACGCTACTAGGAAACCAAAATTAAGACAACCAAATTTCGTTCGATACAACTGACACATGTTCAGTGCATAAATGATTGCGAGATTTTAGTCATTTAATCACACATATTGAGAAAATAAGGTAGGCTTTTATCGTTACCAGGAAAACATTACATAATACCAGGATTAAATTACATAAAAATAAACGAGCAAAATATGACACGATTGGATAATAATCTAAATTTGCTGACTGTTACAGCCTTTTTTGAGCATGAATATTAAAGCAGTGAAATATTAAACTGCATTAAACTGTATGTACATATAGAGATTGTTAAGAGCTGTAAGAATGATAAGAAAAACAAGGGCTTATTTCATAAAAAAAGGGCTGTTCCTATTGCAAAAATAAGCATTATGAAAGTTCGATTAAGCTTTTGGTTAATGATTTGGCTTTGATTTTTGTTTTTACCCCTTGTTTCTTCTTTCTTGTGCTTATTTCTGTTGCGTAGTCGTTAGTTAACTCTAGTAGAACAGGGTCTAACAGTTTCATGCGATGAGTTGTATTTGTACTCTATGTTTAGCGACTCATTGGTAAAGCAATGGCGCTATGTCGAAGACGCATAAATAAGGCCTACGCGGATGTCAAAATGAAAAAAACCATTGAAAATAGTAATTTCACTCCGCAATGAAATTCCAAACAAGCAGCTGAACCAACTGACCTTTTAGCCAGTAACCTTTCCTAGTAAAACCGCACTGGGTTAACGGTGAAAAGCATTGATGGGGTTTGTGGGGTTTTGTGATGTGTGATTGTTTTTTTGATAAAGGAGGTAGATGAAGAGAAGAGAAAGAGGTTCAGGTCAGTCTGGCTATAGTTTTTTTGGTAAGGGGGAAAGATTTTTAATGGTTTTGTACTTGATTACTCAAAGATATATATATAAAAACAAATTTGTTATATTTGTTAATGTTGGGTTTTGTATAGTTATTTGGGTAGAAACTTGGAGAAATTTGGGAACAAATGTGTTTTAGGTTTATAGGTTGTGGGAGGAGGAGGGGATTTGGGGGGCTCTCCATTACCCCCGGGCAAAAACTATTTGATTTTAATTTTTAATTTTTTTTCATTTTGAACTCTCCCCCTCTGTTTTGGGGCCCCCCCCCGCTCATATTGTATGGTAGAGAAGTACATCAAAATTATGCGAAATTTATGTGGGGCCTCAGGTACGAAGTTTAAAACCGCTTTTGCAGCCATTATAAAATTTATATTTTTTAAAGTTTTTATTTGAAAAAAAACACTTTATTTCCCTGAAACGTTATGCAGACTCAGAAGTTTTAATTGAGCTTCAAACAATGAAAATTTTAATTAATGGTAATTTTAGCGCTTCCATTTTGGAATTTAAGCAAAAAAAATTAATGGTTATGCTTCAAAAATAAAAAAACATAGCAAAGGAAGAGACTTTCAGCTCAAACGAGACCTAAAATGACATGTCGTTAGTAAGAATTATTTTCAGAAGTTCACAAGAAGTGTCAATATTCGCATTGTGTACATATAAAGTCTTTTTGCACTACCATGCGTTTTTTGGAGTAGTCGCTAAGTTTTCTGACGCCCAGACATTTTTAAAAGTAGGTTTTTCCCCTCTAGGGGTAGGTTTTCCATTTTCCGTTTTCCTCCTCATTTTCAAAAGTATTTTTTTCATCGTCTAATTTCGACATGCCCTTTTTAGAATGAAAACGGCACAGACACTGTTGTCATGAAAAAGGAAGAAAAGTCTTCTGTAAAAGTGTTTTTACAGTTGAGCTCGCATCTCTTAGTGCTATAAAACGTCTATTATATCTCTTCGTGCGGGAATTAAGACTGCAAAGGCCGCTGGTCCTACTTTGCCTCAAAAACAACAGCGAGACCTAATGAATATCGCTTATATACTTTTGCTTGCAGAATATATAATCTTTGGACTATTTCACGTACGAAGTTTGAACCGGGTGGGTTTTTTCCTCCAAAAAATGGAGAGGATTTTTCCCCGCGTGCTATACGAAGTCTACTCCGGGTTCTAGCAATTCGCATTTGTAATTAAAACTCAGAAAAAGGTAAAATTGAAAAAGTTTGGGACCTTTGTTGACCTTCTGACGTACACATATGCGAAAGTACATAACATTCAAACAAGAAGCGAGAAGTACGCGTTTACGCGTGTGTGAGGGGCAGTGAGTTTAGTCACTTTTTTGCAATGACATGGGTTGAATCTGTTTTGTGATTGGGTTAATTCGTACCATTGAGTTTTTGTAAACAGTAATTTATTTTTATAAATTTTAAATTTTTTGCACAGTTACAAGACATGGGTGAATTTCACGAAAGTGGTTTTACGTACGTTTTTATATGATTTTAACATAATTTTATTACAAAATATAGCTGATTCGTTAGAGTTTTGTAAATTTTCTTAAATCATGGTTTTAGCTCAGTGAAATTATAGCAAAACCGATACTCTTGCTGCAGGTTTAAATTTCAATGCGCTACAACCATAATTTAAGAAAATTACGAAGTTCGTAAGAATAGGGATAATTAGTAATGAAATTATGTGCAATTTATATAAAAATGTACGTAAACCATGAATTAGTAAAACCACCTTTGTGAAATTCAACCGTATTGTCTCAAATGACAACTGCAAAGTGCTAACATTTAAAACTTCTTATCGTCATGATTAGGTATTTGCTGCGCAGAATTTTGTTTCACGGAGTGAATTTAAATTTTGGATACTTACGGGCAAATTTTGCATTGGGTTTTGCTTGTTTGTTGCTCCTGGGATAAAATTTTGTATTATAATAGAGTGAAATTAGTCCACAAAGCATTTAATATAATTTACTCAGTAAATAAGAAAGTAAGTTTTTTGTAAAAAAATGATTGTGCAAAAAAAATTTCAAGAAATTTCAAGCTATTCTAAAATTAAAGATTTGCAAAAAAAAATTCAGATGGTAATTATATTCACCAATAGTGCTAGCTTGTATGCTAGCTATAGCTAAAAGTAGCTAATAACTACTACTAATGCATATAGTATTAGCTGATAAAATATTCAAGTATTTTACGAACAGTGAAAGTAAGTTAAGGACCTGCCGCCGCTGAGGCGGCGGCAGGAAAAAAGGTAACCGACCACGTGTACGACAGAAACTTCATCACGTATATCTTATACATGTTTTTCAAATATTCTGAAATATTTACATAAATTTACATAAGTAAACTGATAAAGACGATGCAAAGATCAGTCCTCAGATCGAATCAGAATCACCCACAGCTTGGATAAGAACTACAGCTTCAAGCTGCTTCAATAACCAAACCGCATGAAGTACCCAAGTAACTAGAGCACACCGAAACATTCGGAAACGTGAACTTTAAAGAATTATTTAACTGGTAACTATCGGTTACTCTTAACTACACAAACGCCTACACTCTATGACATTCTTTCTGACAGTCTTTTACACAGATCATAAAAGATGGGAACCAAAACAGATGCAATTCTTGGCTCCTAACCTTTATTCAGTGATAATCTTGTTTGCCTAACAGTGATAAAAACCTGTAAGTTGTACCTGTGGTGTTTTGAAAATTTCGTTGTGACGTATACACCGTCTAGCATCTGAAGTATTATTTCTTATGAGTTTTACACTTACACAGATACTAATGATATAGTGGATTGATCATGAAACTGCAAACGAATTATGAAGAACGCAAAATTATACTATAAATGAACAGGTAGTTCTTGAAAAAAATTACCATGACTATTTACATGAAAAAACAAATGATAAAAATTAAAAAACTGGGTAACTAAATACTCATCCTTGAACTTAACTTAAAAACGTATATTGAGCAGTAAACTGCTAACTGCTTACTTATTTAGTTACTTACTGCTTACTGCACTGTCCCAATAATTTCTTTGTACTCAGGAATACGAGAGTATTGTACCTGCACAAACATATAAGTCAAAAAATATTAATAGTAACAGCCTTCTTTCTAATCGTAAACAATTACCACAAGACTGAACGACAGAAAGAAATCTATAAAAAAATTCGACACAATAAAGCGGTTTACATGGTTGTTAACTTCTCAGTCGGTGTAAACAAACTTTTAAGACCTGCGAATTGGAGGTTACACAAATAACTTCTTTCATGCTTTTGTTACAATAATTATACCTATATTCAGGTGTTCAACAAGAAAACTTCAAAAGCTAACGCTGTGATAGGGGCTATAAACCGAGTCGCAGAAAGGGATGGCTCATTTGACTGGACTTAAAATATGGTCGCAACTTCAGCTGAAGACGAATGAAGATGTTCAGACACGACATGGCCAGAGTCGTTCGGTCCATCTTTGAACCAACCAAACTGACGTTCAATTGTACAATTGTCACCAAAAATATGTATCCTATACATAGTGTTTGTGACCGGCCGCGAAAGCCGCCGGCCGGCTCCGGCCCGAACGACGCTCGGCCGGGCCGGCCCGAAGAGGCCGGCCCGTGAAAACCGGCCGGCCGGCCGGAACGGCAGAATTTTTGGATAAAACCAGTCCAGAGTGTCATTTCGGCATAAACTTAGCCTGCCGGATTGTTATGCCGGCCTAATTTTGTCAGTCGGTTGAATCTGGCTGGCTGGCCGGTGTCTTTAACCGCCCCCGCGCCGCCTATTTTACCCCCCCCCGCCTCGCCGCTCCTTCGGCCGGCCGGCCGAAAATTCCGGCCGGTCACAAACACTACCTATACATAGCTATTAATGAAAAAATGAGCTTTTCGAAATAACTTCGAAAAGCAAAAAATTGAACCAAAGGAAACGAATAATTTTTCTTGTATCTGTGAGGCCGAGGCGTAACTACCGGTCAACGTGAAAGTTTGCACATAGCTGGATTAGTTCATTTGGGAGTGCTAAACTTTTATGATTTTTTCTATTTAGTGGCCTAGTAAAACGTTTTTTCGTTGCCAATAATCATTAGCCAGACAAAAACCACTGAAAAAACACGTTAAAAAGTTAGTTGATATGCATGAACTTTTCCAAAAAACACCTTTAAAAATGCCCAGTTGCTAAGATACTCAAGACATGCTGGAGCTTCTGAATAAAAACAGCTGAATTATGCAGCAAAAAACGGAAGTGTCTAAAAAAATGATAAAACAGTGTGCCAATAAATGATAAATTTTCCGTAATATTTTCCTTGAATCGCTATCTGAAGAATAGCATAACTTAATATCCAGGGCAAAAAAGTCAACCCATTTTCATTTCAGTTAAAGTTAAAGTTAAAGTTAGGCAAAAGGCCTAGTTTTAGTTAAAGTTAAAGTTAAAGTTAGACCACTAACTTTTTTCAAAGTTAAAGTTAAAGTTTGATCTCCGTTTTCGTTAAAGTTAAAGTTAAAGTATGACCACTAACTTTTTTAAAAGTTAAAGTTAAAGTAATACCCCTAACTTTTTTAAATAAAGTTAGATTAAGATCCAAAACTTTTTTAGTTAAAGTTATAGAGAGTCGTTTTAGACAGATAAATAGATTTTTCAGCTTTATACCATAACCACACTGCGTAACTTTAGTGAATACACATTAATGTGTGAGCCGAGAGTTGGGAATGCCATAAAACTTTTTGGGAACTTCCGCAAACTACTAGAGGTAGTTTTCCGGAAGTTTCCAGACTTGACCGGAAAACAGGCTTAAAAAGTTTCCAAGCTGGATGAAAATTTCTAATAAATTGTTTTTAAAAAAATGACCCCAGTGGTTACTGTATTCCGTGGGTGTCATTGGGTTCATGGTGACAAAAATAAAGCCCGGATTTCAAGGGCGAACGGTGGTGGGGAGGGGATATGGGGATGGGATATATCCTCTCTTTTGCCCAGAGCAAAGGAAAATTTTTCGGAGCCGCTTACCAAAAATAGCCGGAGAGTGATGAAATTCGGCCTCAAAATTAAAATCTTTTCTCCGGAGGCTGCTCGCGATGGTGCAAATTTTTACAAATTCTCAAATTTGAGCGCTTATAACTAAAAACCGGTGCGTCTTAGACCCCTAATCGCTTAATCATGTTTTGTTCACCATTCGTTTCTCTATCGAATGGTGGTTTCGCGATTTTCCTACGATGTACGTACTCGAGCAATGGCCAAAAAACTAGAGCGTGTCAGAGTCCGGCTGCCTAGTCAGGGAAAGTCCCGGCATGAAAGGGTTAAATGGGTTATCGTTATGGGCAAAGCAAACCAAGGGCGTACTCACGGCATGGGGGAGTGGGAATCAGGATAATTCCCCCGAATTTTTTTTCTGACTGAAATTGAGTCACCCCTTTTGTTTTCATAGTCTGGCCGGAAAAAAGATTCGATACGTCTCCAATTGACCAAATTTAGCCTGAAAATCAAAACTTCCCTCAATTTTTTCTGGAGGCTGCCGCCCCCAGACCCCTGCAGCTTTGTAGGTTACTGATCTTTTGTTTGTTAACTCTAATCAAACGCGAAAGTATTAAAATTGCTAAAAAGTACAGTTTAACTCATTACAAAAATTCGAGAAGTCATCACCCCAATTTTTTTTCTGGGTAAGCCACTGTTTTCAAGACGTAATTCTTCGAAAACAGCATAGCCGACGTCCGAGCACCAGTCATAACGCAATTCGTAAATCTAGTAAAAAAGTCAAATAAGGTAGAATAAGTGTATGCCGCATCCCCCTTTTTTGGAGGTCACGACTCACGGTCCGCCCCTGCCGAAACGTGGGGTCTCCTCCACATTTAAGGGTATACGGTTGGGGTAACTGTTGGGGAATAATTGTATGTGTTCAGGAATTTGTTGGCGGCAGTACTAAAATTTGTAAAAGTTCGTATGTGGCAAAAGCATAAATTCACTCAAAAAGTTTGCATGAATATTGTGCTTGTTGGGAAGATAATGGTCGCAGCATGTAAACGCTTCTAGGCCACAAACGTGTATCACACTCTTCTTATTATCTACTTTTGACAGGGGTAATGTAAAGCACCTGACTACGAATCAGCTGTTTGTTAATGTCTAGAAAGAACCATCTTGGATCATCATACACTGCCAACATCAGTGGCAAACCCAGAAAACATTTCTAGGGGGAATGAATTTGATTTTTTGTAATGAGTTAAAATGCACTTTCAAGCAATTTTAAAACTTATAAAACGCCAGACAAACGACAGGTCCGTTAAACACAAAGTTGCAAGGGTCTGGGGGCGCAGCCCCCTGCTGGCTCCCAGAAAAAAAATTAGGCGATTTTTCCATTTTTTAGACCGAATTTGGTCAGCTGGACTGCTGGAGACATGAGACGTATCAGAATTTTTTTCCGACAGAAACTTAAAACAAAAGATGGTAACGTCACATCAGACATTCAGACAGTGTATTACTCAAGTGAATGTAGCATAATATACTCGTGTATATAGACATTTAAATGCAGCATAATGTACTTGTGAACACATGGCCAGGCTTTGATGAAAGCTAGCAAGGAATAATAAGCCACATAGTCGCAGGGGTCTGGGGGGGGCAGCCCCCAAAAAAAATTGGGAGAAATTTTTTATTTTTAGGCCGAAGTTGGTCAGTTGGAAATGTATCCAAAAATTTTTTTTTGCGGACCATAAAAATTAGAGGGGGGACCCTAGTGTAAAAAATCCCCCCTGGGTACGCCTTTGCCCAACATAAGATCAAGTGGTGACATCAAGCCTTACAGTTATAGGCAAGTTTGGTATCAATTCAATCACGCAATCGCATATTTTGACAAGAAAATCTAAGATCACAACAGTTTTTGCTGACAAAAGTTGCGTAAATTTTTAGCAAAAAACTGAGCACATTATGTATGTGGGTCGAACCCTCGAAGTATCTACAACTTGTGGACTAGCACTTTTGACCACTCGACAACGCTAATTCGATGGGTAGCGATGCTTACTTATTACTATGTAGAAGGAAAGTACAAAACAGACATCAGACTAGACGATCAAGTGATTAGCATGTGTATTGAGTTTAAAAAAATTACCAAACAAAAGTTCTTATAATCACAAATTTTTGACAACTCAATAGTCAACTTCGCGTGTTAATTATATTCGCTGTGGCTGCTACTTTTACACTATACAGTTGCAGAGTTTATTCTCTAGAAGGTTTACCACTACACTACTTCAACAATACAATCATATGAGCCACTTACGATATGTTGTGAATGCGTTAAGCTGAGCGGCCTCCAGTAAAAATAGGTACCACGACCAAAAATTACAATTGTTTACAGCGTCGGAGGAAAAAAATTAAATTTGACAACAATTTTGGTTAATTAAAACATCAATTAAAATATTTCTTAAATTATCTTACCGTAAATAAAAAAGTTATAAAAAAGTATAGATTCAAAATTTTGAATAAAAGTTATAATTTAAGTTAAAGCTAAGAAATTGGCGGAATTTAAGTTAAAGTTAAAGTATGGGTGCTTGAATTTAAATTAAGTTAAAGTTAAAGTAAGACCCTTAACTTTTTTGAAGTTAAAGTTAAAGTTAAAGTAAGACCCCTAACTTTTTTAATTTTAGTTAAAGTTAAAGTTTAACTTTTTTGCCCTATTAATATCCTACTTTTACGTCCTAATTGTCGGTAACAGTCGCGAATACATAAGAATACAAAATTTACCAATATTCACATACCATGCAAGCAATCTGACGCTGATACGTCCGTTGGCCGGAACACTGCACTTTTACAGGTTAGATCCTCAAATGGAACGGCACCAAACCGTACGATGAATGTTGATTAGATCGTGATGCAGCAGCTAGTGGCTCTGAAATTGTCATAACGTAGGTAGGCACCTTACTACCTTAGTATCCACTGCTGTATGTTCATTGCATACCTAATCCCGAGAGTACATAATCCCTAAGAGTATGACACTCTTCTATAGACGCAGACTCTAAACTGTAGACATAGCTGAAATATTTGCAGCAGAAAGTTGCAAGTTTTGGTGAAAACAATCATGTAAGCAAGCTGACTGTAGAATTTATATGGTACGAAAGTTTTACTCAGCAAAAAACCAAGCTCTTTTGGAGCCTGCTTGTTACATTCAAACGTTGACAGAGCTGCATGACGGTGGTCGCAAAAAATGTATTGTCAGAGATCAAAAAAGTTTCCGTCAGACATCCTGAAGTAAAAAAATGACTATATATACTTTCATTTTTTCTTCCACTATGTTAACATCTCTACTCGATCGGAACCGGTAGCAAGGAGCGGGAATGTGGACAACTTCTCCACACAAAAGTGTTAGACCACATGTTTTACTTTTTCAGACATTGCATATTTTTGTTTTCCATTGCATTTTTATTGCCATGATGCGAACGGAATTTGTTATTTAATTACAAGTTCTAATTTCAGGTTTGTATTTTTTATTTCTGCATTCACCTGTTTTTTATTACCATTAAATCATATTTCTGCCCGGTGAGTACCGAGCCATTGAATAGCTTCGGAAACGAACTCACTCTGAACGTAGTTGGCAAGTTTTCAAAAAGGGTTCTCTGAGGAAGACCACATTTTAAAGCGCCAAACTATCCTCTACATGAAATTCGTTCTAAAATAACGGTAGCCCAAAAGATTTTAAGTTCATTTTCGCATCTCTGCAATATACCCAGCTTAGTGTGTAAGCAGGTAACCGTCACAGTTATGGCTGTGGCTATAGCAGCGACATACATTAGGAACAAACGCGGCAAAACAAAGTTATAGGTAGCTATATTGCCATTCACAAGTGATTTGTTCAAACTGCTGATCCATGCAAATGTATCCAAATTTGACCCTTT
>JASANF010000961.1:0-18681 GCA_030248245.1 Trissonchulus sp. WLG1_4
AATACTGCAGCCTGCTTGCTGTTAACTAATTGCAACCACTTCCGTATACTACGGCAAGGCCTGTTGCGCAGCTTAAAAAATTTACAAACTGATTCTAAATGCATTGATTGAAAATTGACACTACTTGAGAGTTGATACTACAGTTTGATAATTAGCGTAGAACGAAGATAATTGATAATAAGTGATTCCAAAACTACAACTTGTGAAACAGCGATCCAAAGCTACAAAACAGCAAAAAGGGCCTTGGATCGTGGCAATCGTGCTGTGTATCTTGTAGCATCGCACAGCTTCAGCTGACAAGAATAGAATAGTCACTTTGATTTGAGCTTGGAAAACTCGAGAAGCGTTGGTAGGAGTGTTGCAACCTTCCATATGTACTTTTGATGAAGCATTAACGAACAGGTTTTGTAAAACAAAGTGTCAAGTGTTTTCTCATTGTTTGCTGCATTGGCCAGCAGGAAAGTTAACCGACACTTTGTATGCAATGTGACAGACACACGGTGTACGCACCACAGACAAACTCACAGTCTACAGCACTAGCCTGCAGGAAATTTAAACTAGGTAACAAAATACACTGGGTGACACTGAAACACAGCAGTGGCCAGTAACAGGCAGTGACTCGCAGACGCATAACGCACAGCATGCACACAGTAAAACATACAGCCGCACACACAAAGCGTACTTTGCACTACAGCACACAAACCATAGCAATTCAAACTTAAATACCTGTTGCGCTGTGACGCAACAGGAAAAATAGATGCGCCACTTACTAATTTCAGTGGCATGACTTCTGCGACTACCTGCTATACTTCTGATAGTCAAAATCTTTTCTTTTTGTAACGAAATCACCGGTGGACTGCACCAAATCGGATTAACTGACGATTAGCTTAAACCTATTTAGCTCAGGCTTAAATTCCTTAAATCGGTTTAAGTCCGCTGCACCAGTTAAGATTAGCGCATTTGGCGCTTAAGTTTTAGTTGAAAACTGGAGTTTAGCTGCGATATAGCTGAGATTTACCTAAATCGATTTAACTGGATATTAGGTCCAGCTCAGACTCAAATTAATCTGATTTGGTGCAGTCCACCGCACATGTTTCGTGTTCTCACGTGGTGCAACTATTTTTCCTGTCGCTACCACAGTAGCGACAGGACCTTACATTTGATTTGCTCTAGCAAATTACATGCATTACGTGTATTCGCTGGGGCAACTGAGTGTGTGTGTCTGTGTGTAATTTTAGTGTTGTGTGTGATCGTGTTTTGTGGTGTGTAAGCTGGCCCGGGCGGCCAGCCAGCTAGCCTTTTTTGTTAATGCTTGAAAGTTTAGGTTACTGTAGCGCCCAGATGACAAGATATTTTTTATTTTCCTTTCTAAAGGACAAAAAGTTAAATTTTTTCTGACCAAGGGCCTATTGCATAAAACTACATTTTTACATCTGTACATCTCAACATCAATGTAGCTACACTTATATCAGCTACATATTCCGTTTGCATAAAACAAATGTAAGATGTAGCTACATCGATGTAGAACTACATCTGCTACATTAGTTTGCTACAATTGTAGTAGATGTAGCTACATCTGCTACATTTGCTACATCTACTACAATAGTAGCAAGCATGCTAATCGCTCAAATCGATCAGAATACAGTCTCAGAATTTGCAAAGATAAGCAAAAATGTTTGAAATTTTAAATTTTTTTGAAATTCTGAAATTTTTTCAGGCCAAATGAAGACCACAAAATCTAGCCAAAAACACTCCTTGTATCTTTGTAACCCGTAATATGTATTATTGTTAGAAAAAACTCGGATAAATATGAAAATGTACTTAAAAACAGTAACTTAACTGTGGGTCGAACCACAATCAAAAATGTAGCTACATTTTTACAGCTAATGTAGCTACATTACTTTTATGAAATCGGTGTAGAATGTAGCTACACCGATGTAAAATATCACATTATAAATTTTTTGCATCGCGATGTAAATGTAGATACATCTGGGCCCGATTTATTGATGCAAAATGTTCGTCGTTGAAAATGTTCGTCGTGGAAAATGTTCGTCATTGAAAATTTTGGATTGATCGAAACATTTTCAACGACGAACATAACACGTAATTATAGGACAAATGTTCGTCGTTGAAAAACAAATGTTCGTCGTTGAAAACAAATGTTCGTCGTTGAAAAAGCAAATTTTCGTCGTTGAAAAACAAATGTTCGTCGTTGAAAAACAAATGTTCGTCGTTGAAAAATTTTCAACGGCGAACATTTCAACGGATGTCTTGAGCTCCGTTGAAATGTTCGTCGTTGAAAATTTTTTCAACGACGAACAATTTCAACGACGAACTTTCAAAGACGAACATTTGTTTTTCAACGACGAACATTTGTTTTTCAACGACGAACATTTGTTTTTCAACGACGAACATTTGTTTTTCAACGACGAACATTTTCAACGACGAACATTTGATGTTTCGATAAATCGGGCCCTGATGTAATGTAGCGATGTAGAAATGTAATGTACATTTAGATACATTGAGATACATTAATGTAGCTTTATGAAACTGAAAAAATGAAGGTGTAGCAGTTGTAGTGTAGTTGTAGTTTTATGCAATAGGTCCTTCACTTTTTATGTCAAAAAAGTTGTTAATTAACTTTACTCAAGATTTGTCAAAAAAGGAAGAAGCTCCTAAAAAGAGTACAGTTCCATCCAGACTTGAGTAAAACGCAAATAGGCGGTAGTTTCCAAAATTTTAAAAAGGCTATCCAATAAATGATGCCTGATTAAGACTGTCTTCAAGAGAATAAAAGGTTGTATATATCTAAACCTGTTACAAAAGTGCGAACAAACTTGTCCAAACTGTACAATAGTTGTTTTGAGGCTGTATACATCGTCGCTGCATGCTTGTCACTTAGTCATTACCGTAAAATTTTAATATCCAATGCAGTTATGACATGGCAAAGAAGTTTGCGTTACTGGTTGGTGCCTTTGTTACCGAAAATGGCAAAGCTTTGTCCTAGAGAACTAAGTACATATGTAGTCTGAGGAGGATATAATCGGGTCTTCCTCAGGAAGTCAAGAACTCCAGACAGTTTGAGGTGTGTTATGGCCTATTCACACGAGGGAGTGTCAGCGGACACACACGGACCTTTGCCTACTGCATTGTATGAAAATAGAATGCGCCCGCTCATGCGCCCGGTCATGCTCCATGGCGTGCGCCATACAATGCGTCATGGCCTCCGGTACTCGGTACGCCATGGCGACCAGTAATAACAAAAAATTTTTCCTGATGTTAAAAAATAAATAGGTACGTAGCGACAGGTTTAACTTCCTTTGAAGCAATTACTTCCAAGTGATTTAAATTCGGCCGAATACGATTTACACCAAAAATTACTGCTGCTGGTGCAGATCACTCTGGTGGTTATGGCCATGGACAAGAACTCCATAAATTTTGCATAAGATTGCTGCTTGTTGTCAGACTTTAGTTTATCATATTGAAAATTTTCAAGCATCTAGTGCTCACGCATACAGATTACAGACACACACAGAATATGTTACTACATAGGCTGCTAGTTTATCATATTGAAAATTTTGCAACATCCAGTGCACGCACAGACAAACACACAGACGCAATATGTTACTTACTACATAGGCTGCTAGTTTATTATATTTATTAAAAATTTTGTGCAGACACAGACACACAGCGCATGCGTGCTCGCACACGTATATGCTATTAAACAGACAGCTGCTATTCAGTGGGTCAGTTAAACTGACCATTACTAACGCAGACGCACAATACACACACGCAGAGGAGGAGACATTTTTTCCTGTTGTGCCACAGCACAACAGGTCTCTAATTTTGATTTCTGGCGGAATACACTGGGCTTGTAGTGCAATGTACGTCTGTGCGTTAGTTTGCTTTGCATATTAGAGCTACTGCGCGAGCGTCACATCATTGTCTAGTGCAAAAGTTACACTGTAAGCTGGAAAAATCTCAATGTGCGTTTGTTTAGCTCATGAGTGTCACATAGTGCGCGTGTGTCACATTGCTGATAGTGCCAACATTTGACCAGATAATTTTGTTGGCAGCATCTTATGTTATTTTTTTCATAAAATTACAAAATAACTTCATTTATTCTGCAGAAAAGAGAAACAAAAAAACAAAAGAAAGGCAAGATTATTCCTGCGAACTGTAGTCATTTTTGGGCATGAAAGAATGAATACACTTCTCACTCATCAAAACAACCCATTCCTACATAATTTGTTGTTAGATAATTAAAACTCTTTCCAGTTTTTGCATAAACAACTTATTGTAAGATTGCATAAAAACGCATTGAACTTTTGCATACACATTTTACAATAAGATAATTATCTGCTGCACAACAGGTTTTAGCTGACCTCTGGTCAGCTTACTTGAACATAATTCTTAATACTTACTGAAGGTTTTGCCGCAGGTTGGGCTTGTTTACAAGATGATTGATGCCTTTGACTCTAAAATACTTCAGTTTCAACTTTTTCACACACGCTCACATACAATACCGACAAAATAGATGTAATAATGACATCTCAGCAAGTGTACGTAACAATAATATGATTATGTACAAAATAATATGTAGTAAAATTCAAAGTAAAACCAAGAATTAAATTGAATCTTAATTTAATGGTATATTTTTTGGCAGCACCCACACAGAACCACATAACAATTTTAGTTTTTGAGGTTTACAAAATTTTAGTTTTTTAGGTTTACAAAATTTTATTATTGTTATACAAATTAATTCCCCATGTGGGGCCTCCGCGTATTATCACCTTTTACGTGCTCTGTTGGCACTAGTCAACGACTAGCTAGTGGAATTATCCTGACTTGACCCGACTACGACTAGACTTGTTCGCCATTGGCATTCACATACTAACACTAACACTTAAATTTAGTGTTAGGGCTTATGAGCGCTAAGTGTTATTCACAAACTTTTAACATACTAAACATACTTACTTGCTAATACTTAGCAAACGCTTAGCGTTAGTATGTGAATAACACTTAGTATGTGAACTCGGGCCCATATCTTGGACCAATCGCCATTTGTAAGCCAAACATCACACAATAGGGACTTAGAACTTAAGATCTTAAGATCAGCAAAACAAGCAAGATATCAGATTGCCCAGCTTGTGAAGTACACATAACGTGTCGCCGCACTGCCGCCAGAAAAATCTAGGTTAATTTTTTTAGATTTTAAATTGATCTTATAAATTTTTCATAATTTGTCATTATTGATTATGAGTGAGTACTTCACAGTTTACTCCCAGCTTTATAGTTCAAACAAATTTAAGTGAAACTTACACCCTTACGGATACGGACAACTGTGAGACTGTCAAAAATGTTTTTATATTTTGTTGGTAGATGCTATATATTTTCGACTATGAACCACGCGGACGAGTATATTACAAAGATACTGCGGCATGAATTGTTAGAAGTTTATTTGGAAGAAAGAGAATCTGGAAGCCTTTTGCTGAAGCCAGTGGCATTTTGGAAGGTGATCGATACACAGCAATCTTCACTGTGATTCCAACACTCTGGTCATTGAAACAGCATCTTGCGGGGTTTTGTGCTCACCCCAGTGACAATATTTCTGACATTGCTGGCACACTTGAGTGTCAACTTGTAAAGCGATTCAAGTTTGTGCAAGTTGTCACTGCAGACAATTTTGATCCGGTGTTTGTTACCGCTAAAATGCTTGATTCCCGTTTACTCTTTGTTCAGAACCCTACACAGTTTTATCAGGGAAAATACTTCGTTGAGCAGCTTAGTGAACCAGAAGTCGATCAAATTGAACCGGATCATGCTCCAGTTGAACCCGCTACTGCGTTAGCTTTTTCTGGCCTTTTAAGGGGGTAATTGCGTTTTTAGGTGTTTTTTTAAACTACCATAACTGCACTTAACCTCAACAAAAACTAGAGCGGTCTTTTTTACTTTCTTTTAAACCTTCTAGCTTTAAAAACTATATTCAAAAGCAGATTATCTTTTGCAATTTTACTGCTGCTATCATTTGAATACACCCCATCAGCGGTTTTTTTGACTAAATTTTGCGCCACAGTTATGAAACTCAAGATCAGCCAACAACTACTAAACTTTTTGCAGTTATGCACTGACATAATATCCCCACTCGTTTTTTGATATAGTTGATAAGTCGTTTCTACGTTGAGAAAATGACATTTTTGTGCAAAAATCACGTAATTTGACTTTTCTCTAAAATTTTCAAAAGCCCATAACACCGACTCTACAAACTAATTTTAGAAAAGGAAAAAAACGGGTGGGGATATTTTCCTAAAGATAACGTGGTTAAAGTTTCGAAGCCGTAGTCCGTTTTTAGCTTGAGTTCTGTGGGCGCAAAAATTACACTGAAATGTCAAAAACCACGAAAACGACATTACCCCCTTAAAGGACTTAGTGATTTGGCAAGCGGTAAAATGCGTTCACTAGCTCAAGCAGCAACTGTGCCAAAAAACCCGATCACTAACACAATTGTTACAGAGCTCAACTTGTATACTGAACAATTACTAATCCACAACATGCTCATCATGCCTTGAATATACTAGTTCGTCCAATTGAATAATGGTCGACTCAGGGTTCAGAAACGTATCCTAAACTGTAGCATATTGGCAAATACACTGTGGTATTTCACAAAAAAGTTTACATCAAACTCAATAAAACACTGAAAATTTTTAAGTGAAGTAAAACATAGCCAGGGGCGTACCCAGAAAAGGGGGGATTCAGCCAAAATTTGTAGTTGTGCTAGTTAGTGAAATATAGGAGCCAGTTTTATACCATTGTCGCGGGGATGGTGGCGACAGCCCCCAGAAGCTTTTGCTTTTTTAGAACTTATTAGAACTAAAAATGCAAATTTAGCTGTATATATACATATAATATGTACTTGCTGAGAAACCAGAGTGAATGCGGGGGTCTGGGGGCGGCAGCTCCCAGAAGCCACATCTTTTTTATAATTTTCATAAAAAATGTGCATTAAAAATGCAAATTTAAACTATATACTTGTTGAGAAACCAAAGTGAATGCGGGGGCCTGGGGGCGGCAGCCCCCAGAGGCTCGAATTTTTTCAGAAATTTGAAATAAACTTTGCACTGAAAAGGAGAATTTAAGCTATGTACTTGCAGAGAAACCAAAGAGAATGCGGGGCCGGTAGCGGCTAGAGCTTTTTTGAGAACTTTGAAATAAAATTTGCATTGAAAATGTGCCGCCTCAAGGCCGGTATTCATGAATGTCGGGATAAAAGCCAAGATTGGTTTTATGAATACAAAAAGCCGTTACTTAAGCTGGACTTTAATGCAGGTCCGCATAAAAACCGGGCATACACTTTTATAAATTACCGGTGCAAGATGCCCAAGATTTTTAAAAATTTTGAAACACAAAGTTGCATAAAACCGCAATTTTTGCAACATTTGCAGGCAACTTGAGTAGCTGCGTAAGTTCAGGGGGGAGGTTGCCCCAGAAGCTGGAGCTGAAAATTTGCACCAGAACCCTGAGCAACACTCAATTTTTTTTCAATCCTAACGCCAAAAATAAAAGTAGCCGCACGTTGTCCAAAATATTATGTGCTAAATAAATTGACAGCACCATCGAGCAAAAATTTGCGTTCAGGAATCATATTTGGATGTATTGGTAATTTTTTTGAAGCAGGACAATTAAAAGCAAATGGAAGACCGTCAAATCAGCATATTCAACTTGGTGATACGGCACACTGTATATACTCACTCAGTACTCACACATGCATGGAGTTAAATGAAAGACAACAGCAAGAAACAGATCAAGCTACTAAGTTGCAGGGGTTTGGGGCGGCAGCCCCCAGAAAAAAATTGGGAAAATTTTGATTTTTGGGCCAAATTTGGTCAATTGGGGACGTATCGGAAATTTTTTCCAGCGAACACGCAAAAATCAGAGGGGGGACCATTGTTTAATTTTTTCTTATGTCTTGGCCAAAAGGGTACGACCCCCTGAACACCCCTCACAGGAAAAAACAGCGAGTACAAAATTTATACAAAATAAGTACAAATTTTGTACAAAAAGTGTACAAATTTCATACAAAATTCAATTTTTTGTGGTTTTAGTTGCCATTTTAGCGACATTTAAGCAGCCTGATGCCTGTAGTATCAGTGAACAAGGGCCAAAAAATTTTTGAAAAAGTACAAAATTTGTACAAAATTTATACAAAATAAGTACAAATTTTGTACAAAAAGTGTACAAATTTCATACAAAATTCAAATTTTTTTTGTGGTTTTAGTTGCCATTTTAGCGACATTTAGGCAGCGTGATGCCTGTAGTATCATTTTTGTACATTTTTTGTATAATTTTTGTACTTTTTTTGTATGAATTTTGTACTTTTTTTCCTGTGCCTGGGTATGCCCTTGAACATAGCTGTCAGTGTTTTTCAGTCGCCCTAAGTCATTGCATACGGGTATATAAATGTACTGGCGTATGAAGCCATTTCCGTGAAAATCTATTTTTCGTGCTGAAAAAACGTGGCTTTCCTTTCTGTAAGGCCCATCACATAAATATGTAATTTTCAAAATTTTAAAACTAAGCCTAAGCCTCAGCCTAAGCCCAAAAGGAATTACCATTGGGACTAAGTCTGACCTTAAGCCTAAGGCCGGGTTCACACTGGCACTTGCGCAAGCACAAGCACAAGCACAGCCGGTTCACACTGCAGAAAATTTTGCACAAGCACAAGCACAACGCTTGTTTAAAAATTTATCTTTTGCACAAGCACAGCCAATCAGCGTAGAGATTTTGCAGCAGTCAGTTTGGGTGTAGGCATAAATGGCGCAAAATTAAACGAAACAAGCACTTTTGTTGACGAGACATATATATTTGTGTCACGAGGACTGTTAGTATTATTTTACCGTTCCGGTAAAATGTGGCACGGCTAGACCAAACGTTTGAAACGAGTGCAATATTGCAGCAAGAGTGATTCAACAAATTGAAATGTCGTCCTGCCGCAGAAGTTGAAATCGTGCAGTCCATCCTGAGTATAGTGCATTTATTGATTATTTTTATAGCTTCATAATGGTTCCGTAACGGTGTTTGCCTGTCCGTAAGCACACTTGAGTCACACCCGTACAAACCTAAACAGTCCTACTACGCATTTGTGTGAGCTTACAAAACACCTTTACACAATCAATATCTTGTGCACAAAATTTTGACTGCCACAGTGGTTTTACACTGGTTTAGTCATTTTACCAGACATGGATACAAATACTCAAAATAGTTCACGCCCACTCAGTGTACACAAGGATATTTTACTGCTACGGAACTAACCCTTTCCTTCATGAATTTTTTCAAATTGCACTAAGTCCAAGCTTTGGCCGGGATTTGATCCGCTGCCACAGACTGGGCATGCTGCCCGGTGACAACTTTGTGGTACTACGGTCACGCCAGACCACTCGGCCACCAGCTCGCTTCACTCGGATACCTAAGATATCCTCATGAAGGACATGATTTTGTGAAACATCAGGCCGACAGGTTTCACTAGTAGGAGATAGTGCTAATTGTTGCTTAGAAGCAACATTATGAATGAAAGGGTTAAATCTACAAATTATGTCCGATCTGCAAGATTTTATCTGAATTGTGGCATGTCCAAAGTGGTGTTAGCAGAACATTTGACAAGGCACCGAATCTGAATAGCATTGGTCTGCACCACTGGTAACAGGTCAACTTTTTGATCCAACTGTTGTAACTCCATAAATCTGACACGACTGACGACGTGAGGAGAAGGTGGTATAAAACATGTAAAAATGGAACTGATTATCACATCGAAAAGGTAAATTGTCAGTTTTTGAACTTGATAGGGTGTTTGGGATGTCTTGATTGACTGTCAACTTTAGCAACTTAATTTGCAAAGGTAACAACTATTATGAAAATTATTACAATGCCAGACTTGACAGCTGACGCAAGTTTCGGTTATCGATTTTATACACGCATAGCCAGCCACACACACCCACACACCCACACACACATACACCATGTAGCAAACAGGCAGTTGCTGCTGCTGTCAGACAGACTGTATATCACTGCGCTGAAACTAAGCTTGTTTTACATGCAATTTTCGTTTCAGTGCAGTGACTGAAATTAGTATGCACGGCCGCCGAGGCAGCCGCGCAAAAAGGTGGTTATAGGGGGGAACCCTTGTCTAAATGAGTCTTTTATTAAGATGGCGCTCCTGAAATGTGACTTTTCAAAAAACGGCAGTCTGCGGCCAATTTTAAATGCACAATGACAAGCTGGTGCAAAAGTATGCCTAAACACAAAAAATAAAGTTGATTGATACAGATTAGCTTTCACTGTAGAGCAAACATGAATGGAATTTCGGCTTGCGATTTCTCTTTACAAATAAATAGCTGTTGCACAATCAATAGCTCATTTTGCTCGCCTCAACGTGATTGAGCGTTCGCAAAATGTCATTTTTGATAAATATGATTGATATATTGAAAAACACTAAAATCACCATTTTCGAAAAAATGTAATTTGACTAAATTTTTTCAATACTATCGATTTGCTCAAAATCAAATTTTGTGACCGCTTGAAGATAACAAGGTGCATTTATGTGCCAAATTTTAACTTTTTTCGTTGAGCCAGTTTTTTAAAATCCCAAGCCGAAAATTTGCGTATGTATTCACAAGCAGTATATTTCTGTCTTATGCAGAAAATATTGCGTTAGTTCACAAAAAACTTATACCACACTTAAGGTGGTAGTGTCGCCAAAGCAGTTTTGCTCATAGGCTGCAAAATGAAAACTTTTTGATTTGAAATTGTACGTTCACTAAGAAACTACTGAACTGCCATATGGTGTCAAATAAGCACTGCCAGACACCAGACTACCAATATCTACCAATATTTTTAACCAATTACCATTTTTGAGCCAGACATCACACAATAGAGACATAAAAGTTCAAAAAATCAAGCCGGATATCAGATTGGCCAGCTTGTGAAGTACATGTAATGTTTTGACGCACCATTTTTGCCACAAATAAGAAACATGAAAAATGAAGCTTTCTGTTCTTTTGATTTCAAAATAAGTGTCTAAATTTTTTACAATTTATCATTATTGCTCTGAGTACCTTACATGTTACGCACAGTTTCACAGTTCAAACAGGCATTACTCCACAACGACTCAAGCAATTTGCACCAAATTTTGTGTGCATAAACTAGAGAATATCTGCTTTTAGTTTATGTAAAGAATCCAAACAAAAAGTTTTTTAATTGTGACGAAATTATCGAATGTGAATAGGTTTTCAAAACGTCATTTTTCCGACTTTGCGACTTCACTGCTAACTGTATGCTGCATCAATTTTTCTGAAACTTGGCAAAAATATTTGCCTTGAAACATATTTTTAGAATATATAAAGAACAATGACCTATCTTTTACTGAAAAAGTTTTATAGTCGCGCAAAATCGACTGCTTTCGCGACACTACCCCCTTAATAAAACACCAAAAGTTTTTAAGTTTGTTTCAGTAAAACACAGCTGCTAGGGTTTTTCAGCCTTTCAACTTCATTTCATACGTGTAAATGTACTGGCTTGTGAAAGCATTTCCGTGAAAATTAATTTTTCTTGCTGAAAATTGCTCAAAAATGTTCAAACATTTTTTCATGTGATGTGTACACAAATTGAAGAAAATTCATTTCTAAGCCACTTTTGTCCTTACGATGCATGTTTATTTTTACGCGTTTTCAAAATAATTTCAGGCTAAAACCCACATTTCAGGAGTGCCATCTTAATTGAAGAATGCATTGCGTTCATTTTCTTTTTGTTAAATTTTAGTTTCGTTTAATCTTTAAATTCAAATTGCGTTTTTAGAATTTATTTTCCCTTCTTTCTAGTTTATTTTCTTTCTTCCGTAAAATTGGTACGAGAAGGTTTAAAACAGAACTTTTGATTGGGCTTAATTTTGATTGGCTGGGCTTATGCTTGACGTAGCTTTAGTTACAGCAAGGCTCATCACATAAACATATAATTTCAACACCACTCCTTATGCTTCACAAACCAAACTAAGCTTGTATTAACTCTCGACTCAGCCAAGCCAAGCCAAGCCAAATCCAACTTGAGCCGATATTTGATTGATTTTCAAAACACACACGCACACTCACACATGTGGAGCCTTGCTGTAAGGAGAGTAAAATTTATGCTTGTGCAAGTTCCAGTGTGAACGTCTACGCGTCGTGCTTGTGCCTATGCTTGTGCAAGTGCCAATGTGAACCTTTTTTTAAAAAAACTAAACCTAAAAACTCCGGCATGCTTCAAAACGCACACGCACACTCACACGTGTTGAACTTTGCAGGAAGGAGAGCTCAATGCTAAAAAAAGCTCAAAAATTTTCAAAAAATTTTTCGTATAATATCGGCATCAAATTAAAGGAAATTCATTTTTGACCAACTCGTTCTTACGAATTACGATGCTTGTTAATTTTTGCGCGTTTTCAAAATGGCCAAAATCCACGAGCGCCATCGACCGTAAGCACTAAGCAGGTGCTCGACCCAAAAAAATGGCTCCACTACAGTAGCGTACCCAGGATTTCGCGAAGGGGGGGGCTGAACTGATGGTCGATGACCGGGATGGGGGGGTGGGAACGTACACGCAGTCCAAGGCAATCTGCAGAAGGTTTAGCTTTTTAGAATTTTTAAACTGCTTGCATTGATATTGAAAAAATGTCTGCACCCGTATTCATAAAAGTGCAAGCTCGGCTTTTTATCCGAGCTTTGAGCAAGCCCGGCTTAAAATCCCGGCTTTTCGTATTCATAAAACCAAGCTCGGCTTTTTATCCAGGCTTTTTGGTATTCATAAAAGCTGGGATAAAAAGCCGAGCTTCTGGTATTCATAAAAATCAAGCTCGGATTATAATCCCGGCTTCCACGTATATTTTATTGATTTTGTTATTAAGAAGAAAAAGCTCGGATAAAAAGCTCGGCTTGGTCAAGCCTGGATTGAGAAAAAAGCTCGGATAAAAATCCAAGCTTGTGCGCAAGCCAGGCTTTTTATCCTGGCTTTTTCAAGCCAGACTTACGGATAAAAAGCCGAGCTTTTTATCTCGACTTTTATGAATACCGGCCCTGATGTCTTGCAATCATAGTGGTTGCAGGGATCTAGGGGCGGCAGCCCCCAGAAGCTGGAGCTTTTTTAGAATTTTAAAATAAAATTTGCATTGAAAAACCAATTCTAAGCAACACTTTTAGTGAAATCATAGTGGTTGCAGGGGTCTGGGGGCGGCAGCCCCCAGAAGCTGGAGCTTTTTTTATAATTTTGAAATAAAATTTGCATTGAAAAAGCAATTCTAAGCAACACTGGACGTAAAATCAGAGTGGTTGCGGAGGTCTGGGGGCGGCAGCCCCCAGAAGCTGGAGCATTTTTAAAATTTTAAAATAATATTTGCATTGAAAAAGCAATTCTAAGCAACACTTGTCGTGAAATCATACAAACTTGATTGACTTGACTAGTATATAACTTGTCGCGCAGTTTGCAGAGGTCTGGGGGCGGCTGCCTCCAGGAAAACAAATTGGGAATTTTTTATTTTTAGGCAAATTCAGTGAATTGGAGACGTATCATAAAATTTTTTTGGCCGGTCCATAAAAGCTAAATGGGGAAGACATCCTTGTTTAAAAATTTGTCTGAACATTGAATAAACACAGCGAGATGACACCACAAAGCGAAGTAAAGTCAGCGCGGTGGTTCCGGAGGCGAGCGGCCTCCGAAAAAAATTTTTTCGATTTGAGGGCAAATTTCATCAATTTACGGCTGCAAAAATTAGCCCATGGGGGGACTAGCAAACCTGAAAAATACGTTGTATACAGGAAAAAAATGAAGAAAAACCATGTGTGACTAAAGCTGTCCTTAGACATTCGTCCTCCACTCCACCCACCGCACGGTTTTTGGAACAAGTGCAGTTGGGGGGGGGGGAAATAGTGACCTATTTTTTGGTGTAGAGCACCTTGAGGGAAGCATTTTTTGTAATAGAACCCCTATCCACAAATTTGGATTTTCTGGGCTATGACCCCTTGAAAATTGCGGATCAAGTGCAGTTGGGGGGGGGGGGGAAATAGTGGACCTATTTTTTGGTGTAGAGCACCTTGAGGGAAGCATTTTTTGTAATAGAACCCCTATCCACAAATTTGGATTTTCTGAGCTATGACCCCTTGAAAATTGCATTTTCAGTGTTTTCGGAAGTGAACGTGGCCAAAGTTCGAAGCCAAAAATCTTTGTTTTTGGATAGTTTTGAGTGCGTTATGATGTTTTAAGGCATCGTCTAGGCTTAGTTGGCAGGATTCTCTAGGCTAAGCTGGCAGGATTTTTTCTTAAAATTTCGATTTTTTATTGCCTAAGCCTGAGCCTAAGCCTAAGCCTAAGCCTGAACCTAAGCCTAAGCCTGATACTAAGCCTAAGCCTAAGCCCCATACTAAGCCTAAGCCCTAAGCCTAAGCCTAAGCCCAAGCCTAAATTAAGGCCAAGTTTGAGTTTGGTCAAAAATTGGCACAGGAAAACCAGGAATCTGAATTTCCTGTAAAATTTTTTCGGTTACGGATTTTTCAGATGTTTTTTACCCTTTCCATTCAGAGACATTTTACAGACTTTCAGAGGAATTTCAGATAAATTTCAGAGAAGTTCAAGGGAAATTCAGAGAATTTCACCCAGAATTCAGAGACTCTGAATTTTATCTGAAAAAAAGGTTACTGACTTTTCAGATAAATTTCAGATACTTTTTACAAGAATTTCAGATAAAATTTACCTGATATTTACAGATGTGAAAAACATGTGAATTTTCTCTGAAACTCGTGTAAAAAGTATCTGAAATTTATGTGAAAAGCCAGTAACATTTTTTTCAGATAAAATTCAGAGTCTCTGAATTCTGGGTGAAATTCTCTGAATTTGCCCTGAACTTCTCTGAAATTTATCTGAATTTCCTTTGAAAGTCTGTAAAATGTCTCTGAATGGAAAGGGTAAAAAACATCTGAAAAATCCGTAACCGAAAAAATTTTACAGAAAATTCAGATTTCCTGGTTTTCCTGTGTGGACGTTTCTGGCAAATTTGGCCAATTTTTTGGCAGGAACCCGGTTAAAGAGCCTTTGTTTTGATTCTAAAAAATTGTAAACAATAATCTGACACCATTTAGACACGATTAGAACGGAAAAAACAAGGGCTTCGGAAAAAAATTGCGAAAACGTCCCTCACTGAGGGTTCAGATTGCGGGGGGTCATATCTCAAAAAATCCAAAAAATGAAATAGGGGTTCTTGAAGCAAAAATGCTTCCCCCAAGGTGCTCTACTCAAAAAAATAGGTCCACTATTTCCCCCCCCCAACTGCATTTAACCCCGGTTTTTAATTAAAAGCCACACAATATATATATATATATATATATAACTAAATACCAATAATAGTTGTTAGCATTACTCATTATTAATATAAAATATCTGATATGTTATGTATATATATACATTAGAGCAGTAATGAATTGGGGGTGAGATCCCCTCGAAAGAAAATTTTGGGAAATTTTTGAAATTTCAGTGTCATTTTGGTCAATTGGGGACGTGCCGGAAAATTTTTTTCAGTGGTGTCATAAAACCAAAGGGGGACCACAGGAAAAAAGTGAAAAAGGGGGGGCTGAAATCGCGAAGGGGGGGGGGGGCTAAAACCGCGAAGGGGGGGGCTGATGTCCCCCTAGCCCCCCCCCTGGGTACGCCACTGGTCCACTATTTCCCTTCTCCATGCTCTTTTGATCTAGTTTTTTGAAACTACGGCCACTGACATACACGGATTTTGACAATTTTCGCGATATAATAGAAAGATAGTATAGATTGATTCATGATTGAGTACAATTTGTAATTACACTTACAGACTGCGTGAGATGCAGCGCCCAGTGGCGTATCCAGGATTTCGCAAAGGGGGGGGGGTGCGCACCGCCGACCAAAGGGGGTCTGGCGGTGGCGGCAACCCTCGGACCTTGTTTGAGTTTGTAATCGATAAACTAAAATAGTGCAAGAAATTACCTGCAGGAAGCACTTAATTTTGCGGGGTCTGGGGGCGGCAGCCCCCAGAAGTTGAAGCTTTTCGAGTTTTTAACCTTCAACATTGCATTGACGACTGCACTTTTGACATGAAATAAACAAAAATATTTAAAAAATATTAAACATTAGTATTTAAGCCCATGGATCAAAAAATAGGCCCAAGGGCCACAGGAAAACTTTTTCCAGAAAAAACCCAGAAAAAACCCAGAAAAAATTTTCTGGGTTTTTTCTGGGTTTTTTCTTGCTTTTTTCTGGGTTTTTTCTAACTCCATTTGTCGAATTTCTGGGTTTTTTCTGGGGTTTTTCTATTGATTTATGGGAATTTTCTGGGTTTTTTCCGGGATTTTTCTGGGTTTTTTCTACCTTCCAGTCTCACTTTCTGGGTTTTTTCTGGGAATTTTCTGGGTTTTTTCTGGATGTTGCCTGGGTATTTTCTGCGGTTTTCTGGGATTTTTCTGGCTTTTTTCTGGGTATTTTCTGGGTTTTTTCTGGGTATTTTCTGGGTATATTCTAGGTTTTCTGGGATTTTTCTGGGTTATTTCTGGGTATTTTCTGGATTTTTTCTGGGTTTTTTCTAGGTTTTTTCCGGGATTTTTCTGGGTTTTTTCTACCTTCCAGTCTCACTTTCTGGGTTTTTTCTGGGTATTTTCTGGGTTTTTTCTGGGATTTTTCTGGGTTTTTTCTGGGTATTTTCTGGGTTTTTTCTGGGTATTTTCTGGGTTTTTTCTGGGTTTTTTCTGGGATTTTTCTGGTTTTTTTCTGGGTTTTTTCTGGGATTTTTCTGGGTTTTTTCCGGGATTTTTCTGGGGTTTTTCTGGGTATTTTCTGGGTTTTTTCTGGGATTTTTCTGGGTTTTTTCTGGGTATTTTCTGGGTATTTTCTGGGTTTTTTCTGGGTTTTTTCTGGGTTTTTTCTAAACGACAAAAAACGATGTTTTTCGGCCAAATAAACGGTTTTAATGAAGTCTACGGGTGTTCTTAGCCCAGATGAGTCAACTTTTGTAGCAACAATGGGTGAGTTTAGCAAAAAATTGTCGCCAAACAAAATAGGGTTTTTTTCCCCGCAATAGGGTTTTTTTCCCGCACAAACTTTGAACTGTCACAGGTCAACCACAACGTTTTTCACTGTTTTTGAGCTTCAGAAGTGTAGAGGAAAGGTAACTCTCTTGAAAAATGCAAACGGCGTTGGCCAAAAGTGTTTTTGTGACAAATTATGACAAGTCAAAAATTTGGAAAATTTTGTCACTTTGAAATTTTTCAACTTGCAAAATTTTGATATTTCATAAAAAATGCTACAGGCCTCAGAACTGCACAGAAATTGGTGTGGTAAGTCAGTTTGGGATGCGCTTTCCACCTACATACTCAAAAAGGGCCTATGTCTAACGGTTCGGCCAGGAAGCACTAGGGTTTTTTTCCCCGCAAAACGCGTAGGGTTTTTTTTCCCGCACCTAGGGTTTTTTTTCCCGCACCACTATACGACATAGGACCTTTTTGAGTATGCAGATGGAAAGCGCATCCCAAACTGACTTACCACACCAATTTCTGTGCAGTTTTGAGGCCTGTAGCATTTTTTATAAAATTTCAAAATTTTGCATGTTGAAAAATTCCAAAGTGACAAAATTTTCCAAATTTTTGACTTGTCATAATTTTTCACAAAAACACTTTTGGCCAACGCCGTTTGCATTTTTCAAGACAGTTACCTTTCCTCTATACTTCTGAAGCTCAAAAACAGTGAAAAACGTTGTGGTTGATCTGTGACTGTTGCGGGAAAAAAACCCTATTGCGGGGAAAAAACCCTATTTTGTTTGGTGACAATTTTTTGCTAAGCTCGCCCATTGTTGCTACAAAAGTTGATTCATCTGGGCTAAAAACATGCGTAGACTTCATTGAAACCGTTTTTTCGGCCGAAAAACGTCGTTTTTTGTCGTTTTGGACCATATATATACGAAAAAAATGCATATTTGGACAGAAGTCATTTCTGCCAAAAAGGGTCAATTTTTGAAGAGTCATTGTGAGTCACATGGGTGTCGGAGAAACGGTTTTTTTAGTCCATACTGCAGCCTAAGAGTTGTAGGAAACGATGAAATTGTATTTATACTCACTGCTAATAGAACAACCAAAAAAAGTGATAAGGGTTTTTTCCCCGCATTAGGGTTTTTTTATTAGGGTATAGGGTTTTATTTTTCACTAGGGTATAGGGTTTATTTTCCCGGAGGTTTCGAGACTTATTACTCAGAAACGTGAGTAGTTAGAATCCATTTTATTAGTGCAACAGTTACGCGAAAGATGGCCGTTATAACAGCCGCGAGCATTAATGGATCCGATTTATATATGTGGAGCACAGGACGACCCGAAAAGTTGAAATTTGGGTTTTTTCCCGCACCAATATACTGTAAGTGGGTATGACTGGTTGTGTACTACTTACCGGTCCAAAAAGACCTCAAAATGGCAGAGTCCGACTATTAGGCCCGTTTCCAGAACTGGATCGAGAAAGTGTCAGTATGCGCATTTGTGTGAATAATAAACGTCTTTTTGCACTACCATGAGTCTTTTGGAGTAGCTACTAGGTTTGTCGGCATCACCAGACCATTTTCCAAAAGTGGATTTTTCCCCTCACATGGCTACCCCGTCTTTTTAC